>JAODAL010036042.1:0-42207 GCA_025379985.1 Phyllomedusa bahiana
CAATTTTAAAAAAACCTCCTTTTCCATGTACAACAAGAAAAACTTCAGGAGCAACAGTACCAGGAAAACTAGGGGTTTTGCAAACTTTTGGAGGGACAGTAGGGGGTTTTTATTCAAATGTCTCAAGAATTGACAAAGACTTAAAAATTTAATGTGCAAATGCATTTGTAAAATCCCCTAGGTGAATGATGGGGATATTTTTACTTAAAAATCAATACCGAGTTTAGAAATTGTTTGAGGTACAATCCAAAAGACATTTTTAAAAAAATCCCCATAACTCAAAGTTAATGGGCAATTTACAAAAAACACCGAGTGCATTGCATATTTTTGTTTTTTCCCACTTCTTTTTTTTAAAAAAAATGCACGCCCAAAAAGCATCGCCAAGATGTGCTTTGCCCTAGTATATTTTAGTGGGAGTTTGTGGCTTTGTCTCCACCTGTTTTTTGGATGCAGCAGGTCGCACTTATGATTTAAGTAGGGCTCCTGCGGGGTTTTCGGACCAAGAATTAATGTAATTCTTGGGGGGCCCAAAAGGGACACAGTGAGACAAGATGACAACACTCGTGTAAACGCCGGTTTTGTTTAAATTTAAAAAAGCAATGAAAATACATTTCTATTTATTAGATAGTGTTTGGGTCGTTTAGGGCCCGACAGATGGGCCAAACATGCAGCTAAAAGCTTTATGTAAACTGGTAAACACGCGTGTGAATTACCCTTAGAGCGGTTTTTTTCTCCTCAGTCCTAAAGACCCCAAAACAGGTCATTTTTTTGGTTCCCCCAAAAGAATGCGCTGAAAAAATTTATATCACCTGTGCAATAGAAAAAAATTCCTGAAAACTTGACCTGTTGGTGGGTTTGAGGAGGAGTTGGGGAAACGCTTTCCCTTTTTTGAGGTTTAAGCCCGCTGTCCCTGGGCCTGCTAGGACACCTCTATGATTCCCCAGGTCATTGGAAGTCGATCTAGCTAGGTTTTCAGATTCACCTAGAACGTCGTTAAAGGACGCGTTTGTTGTAATGGACACTGCTGTCTGAAAGCCCTAAACACATAATTTTAAGTAAATAACAAAAAAGGTAATTCACCCAAGTGAGGGGCATTCATGATATGTCCTCAATGAGTGAAAGTGCGGGTTACCCTTGAGATGTGCACCTATCTTAAAATGGTCCAAAAACTCTCTGTTTTGAACAGGGAGATGGTCGAAACGCTCCATGATTTCAAAAATGAGAAAGCACCTATACATATTGAGACCTAGTTATTGATATCCTTTAATTGTGTGGGGGGAATCCCCCTTTAAGTGTAGTTTTTTGAACATTGTGAGTTTCAAGCAGATGGCCCTTGAACTCCTTAAAGGCTGGAACTGAAAATCAGCTGGGGGCTGGGTGACCCAAGTAACTCAGGTTAGAAGTGTGATCATCTACATTTCTTCACCCAGGGGGGTTGAGGTCTTATCACTGCCTGGGTAGGAATTTGGAAGTTTTTGGCATCTAGAAATTACCCCATGGTGTGTGTGTGTGTGTATGTGTGTGTATGTATAAAATATATATAAAATGTATGTTAGTGTTTTCTTGGGGTAATTTTCTGATGCCAAAATTTAAAAAAATATATACATTTGTTTGCATTTGGGTTTTTGTGAACCTATCTGTTTTCATCTTTTGTTTGGTTTTGACCATTGTAATATTTTACTATTGCAGGAAAATATTATTTATAAAAAATGCCAAAAAAAAGATGACTTGTTTTCTTTTTAAAAGGCTTTGGGCCCATCAAAAAGCTAATAAAAGACTGCGGCAGAAAAGGTAGACGTAAAATTCTGAGTCAGGATGTTATGTTCATACAACTGACACATCTCTATTCAAAGGAACAATAAAATGAAAATTATTCTTTCGGGGGTGGTGGCACCAGGGCAAGTAGAATTAAAACCCTTCTAGAATAAAAATAGATGGGACGCATGACTCAATAGAACACTGGGTAATAGCGTTCCCATCAGTCTCCTTGTTTGGGATTTTCCATTTGTTGGATTTTATGTTGTTTTTGGAAAAGTTTTTAAAAAAAAATTTTTATTATTCACCCTCAAATTTTACTTTAGGCAAATAAAAGGGGACATCAAAATTTGTTTATGACAATGAAAGGGGCCTAATTTTTATGACCTAGCCAGATAATTCGGAGTATTTATGTGAAAATGGAGGTTCCCTTACATGAACATGGGTCCATTTTCAGAAAAAAAACCCCATGGCTCACCCCCTGGGCAGCAGAAAAACCAACAAATGGGAGGGATGTATAAAAAAAAAATTTGCCCATTGCAACCCAACAAGAAAAGCATTCCTTGTAACGTGGAACCCACAGGTGTTGGGTTCCCATTTTTGTTTAGATGGTTTTTATTATGTGCTTTTACTCTTTTTTATTTGCCTCTTGTACCGTGAGTGCAAGTCTACTTTAAAATCATATCTTAAAAAAAAATCTAATGATAGGAGTTTGGTTTGCAATTTAATAAATAGACTTAAGATGCATGATAAATTATATCTTTTTCCCTCTTATTTGGAAATCATGTTTTTTAAATGGGGAAACTTTCACCTTATCCAGCTTTAAATGAAACTCTTAAATTTTCCCAACTAGGGGGGAAAAAAAAAAAAGCAGTGTTTTTTTTTTTTTTAAATGTTCTGATTAAGACTTGGTAATGTTTTTTTTTTTAACGGTTTTTTGGCTAGGTCTACCAGCAGAGAATTTTGCTGGTTTTTTCGGGGGGTTCAGTATTTTGATCCCTGAAAATCTGACCCCTACCCCGTGATGGTTTGCTTCAACGCAAATATTGTTTGGTTATACGCACAATTTTTTTTACTGAGGTTTTTCTAAACGAAACCCCCTGGCGGAATTAAAACTGTTCTATATTGGGGGCCCGTAGGATTCCCACAGTCCCAATGTCTGGGTTTCCGAAATTGTCCGCCGTTTTTTGTACCAAAAACCCTGCAAAAAACCCCCTGTGGCGGGTCCGCAATTTGAAATTCCCTCAAATTTTGGGCGGCATTTTAAATTGCGTGGGCTCTGCCTTAGAGCAAGGGTGTCAAACTCCCCGGCCCTCCGCTTTTGGGGGAAACTAAAACTTCATGATGGGAGTTGAGTTCCCCCAATGCTGGGGGGGGGCAGTTTGACACCGTCCCTTAGGCATTGTTGTTCCCTACCTAAGGGTCGGGTTTAAAAAAGAAAGAATCCCCCAAAGTAAAGGAAACTATAAATAATGCGGTCTTGCGTCCATCCCCCTTTGCTTTTGGGGTTTTTTTGACAGTGTGCTTGAGATATCCCCCCATTGTGGTTCCCCGACACTGGTTTTTGACTGGAAGATATAAAAAAAAAAGTAGCACCAAAACAAGGGATGTTTATAAAAGGCTTTGAGGTTTTTCCCAAAATTCCCCAATGGGGACATAGATAATGTCATAGTTGTGTTTGGGGAAGTTTGGAAAGTCAGTGCATGTGTTTAAAGGTGATCACCACTGTTTTTAAAAACTCCAAAAGTGATGCCCAATGAAATTAAAAAGGAATCCCATTTTAACAACATTTTAGTTACATCGGGAAAAGTGTTGAGAAAACTTTCAAAAATACTTTGCTTTTTTTTCTTCTTAAGCTTTTTTCAACGGCTTAATTGCGGAGTACAGTACCCCCCCGCAATTCGAGGGTTTTCGGGTAACTCGTGTGGGGGAGGGGTGGGGGCAGCCCCCCGGCCACTTAGAATGCATTTAACATGTCACTTATCTCCCCAGGCGTACAATACGATCGTTTTGTACACCCGGGGGGGAGGAAACTAACCCTCCATTTTTTCTCTTGAGAATGTGGTTTTGCCTAATGTTGGGGGCTTTTTTGCTCGTATTAGGCACAGTACGCCAATATGTGGTGAAATGCCCCCCAAAAATAAGCTTTTTGTGAATTCCCCTTTTGGGTCACAGAATTATTTGACAAGTAACATGTAAAGTTAAATTGTTTTTTCAGGGGGATAATGTTATAGTTCCGCCAAAATTTTCATGGTGGGTTTCCCAAATCGGTGTAAAAAAAAATTAAAAAAAAAGTGTTCCCGCGGGCTGTGGAGTCGGGTCTTAATAAAGGACGACTCCGACTCCCAAAATATATAATTGTTGGTCCGTTATTTTTGATGCAAAGAGCAAGAGGATTGGTCCGGCCAGTGCTACTGCTCCAATATTTTCAGCCTTTTACATGAGGAGTGTAAACTGATGACATGGAGCAGGCAAGCGCTGCCCCGGGGAAAAAGATTCCGCCCCCAGAGCAAAAAGATTTCAGAAAAATTTTTTCCCCGGGTTTTCAAAAAAAGTAGAAAAGGTTTTAAAAACCATTCATCAAAACTGACTGTGGTGAGGCAGTTTTTTTTTACCCTTACATTGTTGAGATGTTCCCCCTTGGTCCGTTTTGCCCCCAACCAAGTTAGTGAGAGAGGCCGTTCTCTACCCTGGAAATTTAATGAGTCAGATGTGGGGTCTGTATGCAGGATTGGGGAGGCAACACTTTTTCAGAAAAAAATTCAGGAACAAATTTTCCCTCAGTGTTTTGCATTTTACAATTTTTTTTGTGTCCTAAAGTCCTGCCCAAAAAAAATTATTTTTCATGACCAGAAAAAGCTAACAATGGTTTAAAATTTGACTTTCGGGCCCCATTTTCCCATCCCACTACAGCTTTTAATGAGGTTTACTGTAATTGTATACACAGTCTCTGACCCATATTATTAACATACATTTGACTTGCAAGTATTTAGCTCTGTTAGTTAAAATTTTTGCTTCTAAAATCAAAATGTTAATTTTTTTTATTTTGTTAGCATTTGGGAAAATCCCCCTTTGGCTTTCAGTCTGCCGAAACCTTCTGGGCTCGATCAGATTCAAGCACATCTTTACCCCAAAAAATGTCCAGGTCTCTTCTACAATTCTCATTGTTTTGGGGCAGATTGGACTTGGATACAAAAAAAGTTTTTTTAAAAACACCCCAAGTGTTTAAAAGTAAAACATTGTTACCCTTTTGTTGTGTTGTTTTTTACCAAATAGCTTGTTTATTGCATCATAGGTGATAAAAAATCTGGTTTACCCTTTTTTCTAAGTAGAGTTATCCTTAAAACATGGCCGTGTATGGGGGTAGGGTCGGGATTTGGGAAAATTTTGGGTTTGGGTCGGGGCTTTTGGGGTTGACGTTCACAGCCCTGGTTCCTGTCAACATTTCCTGTTATTTAGCAAAAGGGGAAACCCCGGGTCAAATTTGCTCCATCAGATGGGGTTCTCTGATCCCGACCAAAAAAAAAATCGCATGAAGAAATGTGAAATTGCAAAAAATCTGAGGATTTTCAGGACAAAAATTGATTCCCGCCAAATGCACCGAAAAACATTATAGAAAAAATGGCTAAAAGCTTAGAAAATGTTGCGCTTCATTCCTTTAAAATACACCAATATTTTTCAGCATCCATTTATTCCATGTGACCCGAGCCTTATAGTTACCGCTCCCCTCATGCCATATTCCAAATCCTGTTCATTTCCTATTACCAAAATGTCAGAGGAAGTCACCAGTTGCTCTTCTGAAATTTGTATTTAATAAGAAGTCGCATATGCTGCAGTAGAACAGCAAAGTTAGAATTTGTAATGTGGTTTAGGCCTGGGTTTGGGTTTGATCCATGCAGAAATGTTGAAATTTTGGCTTTTTTGTTCCCAATTGTTTTTTACAGTGATCTGGTTGGGAAAAAAGTATTAAACGTTCTGAAAAGTGCCGGGTTTGTTTTTTTTTTCCCAAAAAATTTTGATGTTTTTGAGTCCCCCTCCATGATTGGGCTCTCTATACAAGAGTTATATTGCCTGCAAAGTATAGTGTCCTATTATCAAGTAGCATCACTACATATTAATATGCCCTCAATGGGTGAGATGGGTAGCAATTCAAGGTAAAACCCACATAGATGAGGTAACCTGCATCTATTTTTATGCCTATGAAGGGGAGCATAAAATAGCTGCCAGGTTTCCTTTAAGATAACAGCCTCACACACAGCATCCTGCAGCTTTTTTCCCTGCAAACAGTTTTAAAAAAATTTTTTTTCTTTAGTCAAAAAAAAACCCAAAGGCAAAATTTTTACTTAAAAGGTCTATAGCAAATTACTGAAACATCTACAAACACTACATTTTGGGGGTTTTATTCCTAAACGCAGCATGTTCTATGTAAGGCATTTTTTGGCCTTAGGGGCAATGCCAGGTTGCCCTTATACATATTTGAAGGGGTGGCCCCCCAATAGTCCCAAAACCTTTAAAGTGTATGACTTATTTTGTCTCAACGGGCGGTTTGGGGTGCTAATTTTAAAAAATTACCTGGGGGTTTTTGTTTGTTAACATGGGTTTTAAACTATCCGGGAAAATTTAAAATTGTGGACCCCCTTTTGAGGCGGTGCCCCCTTTAAAATCTTTAAAAAAACATTAGACTGAGACTCAAGTTTCTGCAGTGCATCCAAGTAAAAGTCTTTCTGGGAAAAGGATTCTAAAATTTGTAGAAACATAATCGTAAATAGCATTGCATGAAACCAAAAAACATGTCCCAAAAAACTATGATAGTGGGTCTTCTTTTCAGTTACACAGTTTTTTAAGGGCGAAAAAAGACAGGGCATCCTCCAGTTCAACCTATTGTGTAAAAGTGTTGATAATAATAAAAATAATAATAATAATAAACTTTATTTTATAGGCCAAAAAAAATTTTTCCCCAGAAATTTACAATTTGGAGGTTAAAAGTACAGCTTTCACATTAAAAGTATTACAGATGAGGGACAAAAGGGGGGGGAGGGGCCCCCCCCGCTCGCAAAGGCTTACAATTTATTTGGGTGTACGGGGAGAGCCGGAAAGGGGAAAAAAGTGCTAGTTTTTCAATGGGCCAGCCCTGGAAATAAAAAAGGGGTTTTTTTTTACTTTGAATTTCGGATGAACCGCCCCCCTGACAGTTTCATCTTATACAGTTAAGTGCCGGGAAAAAATTTGGGTGGTGGGGCCCAGGGGTTTTGGGGGGGGGGGGGGGGTTTTTAGCATTAGGGATTTGGGTGGCCAGAAATGAGAAGATGTTTCCCCCGGCCCCTTTTTTTAAACTAGGGGGGTTCTGAGTGAACCTTGATCGCCGCTGGTACGGGGATGTTTTCCCGAGAAAATGGGCCGAGTGGGGAAGTCTTGGGACGGGGGATGGGAAAGGGTTTGGATTTATTGATGAGGTAACTGATATCAGCAGAGGGGGGAGGGGGAGAGCAGGTAGGGTGGTTTGACAGAGGGTGAAAAGGGGGGAATGTAGGGGAGGAGCCCAGCGCTGTGGAGAGCTTTTTGAGTGGGGGGAGTGGATGAGGGTTTTTGTTTTATTGTAATTGTTTGGCAACCAGTTTTCAGTGACTGACAAAGGGTAAAGAAGTTTAGTTAGCGGCTGGAAAGAAAGACAAGCCTGGCTGCTTTTCATTCAGGACAGAAATTGGGAGGGGGGAGAGGGTTTTCAGAGGGGGGAGAACCCAAAAAAAGCAAGGAGGGGGGTTTCAGTAGTGAGCGGGGAAAAAAAATAGGAGCGTAATGGGGAGGGGGTTTAGTTTGTTTCCACAGTGGGGAAAAAAGGAAAAGGTTTTGGAGTTTTTTTGGGGGTGATGAGGGACAGGAAAACGGGCAAGGGATTGGAAATTTGGGGCGGGAAAAAGAAACAGTCGGAATTTTGTATTTAAACCCCAAAACAGGGGGGCCCCCCTGCCTAAAGGGGTTATGGGGGTGCCCCCACAAATGAACCCGAAAAAAAGGGGGGAAGGGTAAGGCTCGTTAGTAGATGGTGGGATGGGCTAGAAGTTTCAGTTTTAGTGAGGTTTAGGGTTTAAAATACAGGGAGGACAAAGATGTCAGAGACAGAGAAAAGGGGGTTCCCCGGGTTTTTTTAGCAGAGCCCGGGGGTGATGTCACGGGGGGAGGGTGTATAATTTTGGGGGTCAAAACAGCGTAGAGATGGTACTGGGGAAACCAAATTGCTGGGTGGTTTTTTTCCAATGGGGGCCCCGTATAGATTGAGAAGGAAAAGGGGCCAAGACCCGGAAACCCTGAGGAACCCCGACAGGGAAGAGGGAAAAAGGAGAGGGTTAGAACCCCGGAAAATTTAGACATGAAGGGGCGGTTTTTGAAAGGGTAAGATGAGAACCAAGAGAGGGGGGGTTTTCTGGGGCCCTTTGGGGCGAGCAGCTGGGAGGAAAAAGTTTTGGGGATAAAAAAGTGTTTAAAAAGCTGGGGGAAAAGAGATTCCCGAAGAAGCAACAATGAGTAAATTTTCCTGAAAATTTAGCTGTTTAGGAGATTTGGGGGACTTTAGTTAGAGCCCCTTTTTCCCTGGAGTGTAGGGGGCGGAAAACCCGATTGCAAAAGGGTCAAGAAGAGAGTTAGGGGAGTTTGCGGATTTTGGCGAGAGTAGACCAAGGTTCCAGGGGAGTTTGGGATGAAGGGCAGGGTTTTTGAGATTTTGGGCGGTTCATTTTTTATCAGCGCAGGGTTCCGGTGGGCTTTTTCAGGGGAAAAAGGGGGTTTTTTAACGCGTTTTTTTAAAGGAAGATGGGAAGATCCAAGGGGGGGGGAGAGGGGGAAAAGGGTTTTCAAGGGTTTTCAAGGGTTTGTGAAGATGATAGCTGGAGGGAAAAAAGACTGGACAAAGGGGGGAGGGAAATTGGGGTACCCAGAGCGGGGGTGGGGCGCGCAGGGCAGCAGAAGCCTGGGACACTTTTTTTTATGTCGGGTCAAGGAAAACCGAGTGGGTAGGTGGGGGGTGGGGGGCGGGGAGGGGGGCCCAAATGGTGCTGGGTTTATGAAAATGTTTTGCCGGGGTTCGGTTTAATTTTTTTCTTTGAACGTGAGTGGCCCCGATTCCCACGCACAGGGGATCAGGGGACCGGGGGGGGGGCCCTTTTGGCCTGAGAAGGGAGTGGATGGGGGTCAAACAGGCGGTTTTTTTTGGTTTTTTGTGTAAAGGTTTTTCGATGTGGGAGGGGAAATATTTTTGTTTTTGGGGCTGTTTAAAAAGGGGAGGTTTTATAAGGGCCTGAACAAAAAATTTGTAGTGGAGAAAAATCTGGTTTGCTTGACTTTCTCCACAGCGCTCGCACTTTTGGAACAATTTCTGCAGATGGCGAGTCGGAGGCCGGGGGGGCCATGGCTGTGGGTGTTTGCCCCTTTGGGGGTGGGGGTGGTGTGAGCTGGGCCAATGTGTCCCCGGGGGTGGTGGGAAAAAAAGTTTCATTATATTGTTTGGGACACCCGGTTTAGGGCAGGAAAGGGGGGAAGAATTTGGGGGGGGAGTGAGGACTGTTTTGGCGTTTTTGTGAAAATTTCCCCGGTGTTCATGGAGTGGAATTTTGAATGGGGAGACGGGGGAGGGGTTTTGTCCAGAGATGGGGGGAGAATTTAAAATTTTAAAAGTGAAGGAAAATAAGATTGTGATCAGAGAGGTGTAAGGGAATTATTAAAGTTTTTGAGATTGAGGGGAAAGGTTACAGGAAAAAACCAAAATCCAGGGGAGTTCCCCTCCCCTGTTTGGGTTTGGGAGAGTTAGTAAATGCGGAGCCAAAAAGAAGAGGGGTTTGTGAAAGGATTTTGAAGGGGCAGAGGGGACATTGGGGGCAATCAATAGGTTTTTAAAAAACAAACCCCCCATGAGGGGTGGGTATTTCGTAGAGAGGAAATGAGGGAGCCAGGCAGCAAAATGATTTCCGAAACTGGCGGGGTTTAGCCAGGGAGGGGGCTGTGGGCAATGCGGGCTTGATGGGGGAAAAAGGCCGAAAAAGTTGGGGTTTTGGGGGCCCCAAAGGAGGGGGGGAATTTAGTGAGGGTGCAGGAGGGTTTACCTGGTTTTTAAGTGCAGTGTGGGAGAAAAAGAAGAAATTTCCCAAATCCTTTCCCCCGGCCTGTTCCCCGGTCTGGGGGTTTAAGTTTTAGGCCGCCCTAGGTTTAGAGGGCAAAAGGGGGAAGCGGGATTTTCTGATGGTGGGCCCTGTTTCTGTGAGGGCCCAAACAGGTTGGGGAGTTGGAGAGAAAGGTAAGGGTTTAACAAACGTGGTTTTTTTGCAGACGGATCGGGGTTTCCGAGCACATTTCAAAGGGGTGGGGAAAAAATGTTTTAGGGGAAAAAAGCAATTAGGGTTAAAAAGGGTTTTTTTATGGGAGGAGGAGGGGGGAAAGGGGGCAGTAATGGGGAAAGGGGGGGCTGGGTTAGGAGAGATGTCACCTGCAAACAAAAGCAGGAAAAAAAGAAAAGATACAGAGTGGTTTTTAGTGTGAGTATGAGCAAACGTTTGTGCAGGAATATGTGAGGAGGTGGTTTTTTTTTGGGATTTTTTAAAAGGGAAAGGGAGGTGTGTGATGAAAAAAGTTGGGGGAGGGAAAGGGGAGCGACGCTTTATGTGGATAAGATTTTCAGGGGCAAAAAACTGGGTGGTAAGCCCAAAAGGGGGTAGATGGTGCAAGATTTGACGCCCAAAACTGGCATGGTGAAAAAGGTTGTTTTTTTTTTTTTTTTTTTTTTTTGAGAAGCCTAGATACATTACAAGAAAAGGGCCGTTCCTACCCTAGCCACCCTACAGCCCGACTTCCTCCGCATCCGGTCCAGAGGAAGGCAAAAACCCACCAAGAGTAGAAGCCAATTGTCCTTATTTTAGGTGAAAAATTCCTTCCGACTCCAACTGGCAAATCGGAAATAAATCCCTGTAATCAACTACCCCTCTCCAGAATCCTAGTCACTATAACTTATATCTTAGTCACTATAACTTATTTTGGATTCCCGGCAGCTCAGTACATGGGCTGCATGGGAATCTGATGGTGGTCTGACAAATATACGTGCTATACACAGCACAGATTTTTTACTGAGGTTTTGGAAACCCTCAGTAAAAAATCTGTGCTGTGTATAGCACTGATTTTCTGTTGAGGGCTACACAGTGCTGGGTATGGTCGGATTTTCAGCGGACTCAGAACAATGAAACCGCTGACAAACCAACCAAAATCCAGTGCTGTGAAGACATAGCCTAAGGGCATGTTCACACGGCGTTTTTGGACGAGGTTTTGAAGCTCTCCATTGATTCCTATGGGGTTTTGTCGCGTTGAAGACGCTTCAAGAATTGACAAGACACTTCTCTGACAAACGCGCGGAAAGGGCGCGGCAAAACCGCGTCCAAAACCGCGTTGTGTGAACGGTTATACATTGGAATCAATTAAATCAACTGGGGGCGTTTGGGAAGCGATTTGGACGAGGTTTTGGGCGAGGAACCGCGCCGAAAACCGCGTCAAAAACCTTGTCCAAATCCTTCGTGTGAACATGCCCTTACAGTAAAAAATCCTTTTCTATGTTTCAGCAGAAATCTTCTTTCCTTGAGACGCAGAGGATGCCCCCTTGTTCTAGATACATGTACATATAGTTCGAATGACATACATGAACCACTACAGTGGTACCAGAATATATGTGATATTAAATATATATGCAGCCTAATGCTAATCTATTCATGCAGTGTAGGTATGATGGTGCCACACACCTAGTCAGAGCGCGGGTGTTCAGTGGAAAAAGCCTGTGGGCTCATAATCCAATTAGTAGAGAATCCACAGCACATCTTGTGTTTCTCGTGAGAAAGTGATTTTATTCACAATTTAGATTGTGATTCATATAAGGTTTAGCTCTCCATATTAAGCAATATGCATAAAGAATAATGATTATAGTCCCCACTGGTCCCCAGGTTCAAGCCTGTTCAGCCTTCATCAAATTTACCTGTGAGATGGGAACAGGGAGCCAGGGGCAGAATAGTGTGGTCCCTGCTGAACCTTATATACAGTTGAAACCAGAAGTTTACATACACTATATAAAAAGACAAATATGCATGTTTTTCTCACTATTTGACATGAAATCAGAATAAACCTTACCCATTTTGCCAAATGCCAGAATAATGAGAGAGAAGTTTTTAAAGCATTTCTACTGCTTTCTGCAGTCAAAAGTTTACATACACTAGGATTACTATGCCTTTAAACAATTTGGGAAAGCCTATATGTCATATATCTTCTGAAGCTTCTCATATGTTTATTGACAACATCTGAGTTAGAGACACACCTATGGATGTATTTTAAATGCACACCAAAAACACACTGCTTCTGTGTGTAACATTGTGGTAAAGTCTAAAGAAATCAGCCAAGATAACATGAATGAGAATTGTGGACTTGCACAAGTCCTGGATCATCCTTGGGTGCAATTTCCAGATAAACCTGGAAGGTGCCGTCATTCATCTCTACAAAAACAATTAAATGCAAGTATAAACAAGATCGGATGTCCCCAGCCATCATACCGCTCAAGAAGGAGACGGGTTGTGTGTCTCTGAGATGAACGTGCTTTTGTCCGACATGTGCATATCAACCCAAGAACAAAATCAAAAAACCTTGTGAAGATGCTGGCGGAAGCTGGTAAGATTCATTATCCACAGTGAAATGAGTACTGAACATAGGCTGAAAGGCCACTCTGCCAGGAAGAAGCCATTACTCCAAAAGAAGCATATAAAAGTCAGATTAATGTTTTGTAATTTTCACAACAGAAACAAAGACCTACATTTTTGAGACAAAAAATGTTCCCTGTTGTCTGATGAAACCTAATATTTAACTGTTTGGCGATAATACCATTCATAATGTTTGGGGGAAAAAAGGAGAAGCTTGAAGCCTGAAAGACACACCATCCCAACAGTGAAACACACCGGGGGTGGAGCATCATGTTGTGGGGTTGTTTTGCTGCAAGAGGGGGGACTAGTACACTTCACAAAATAGATGGCATCCATGAGGAAAGAAGATTATGTGGCAATACTGAAGCAACATCTCATAAGACTCAGCCAGGAAGTTAAAGCTTCGGACAGAAATGGGTCTCATAAATTGGACAATAAACCCAACATGCTGCCAAACTGGATTTATACAAAGTGGCTTAAAGGATAACCAAGTCAGTTGTTTTGGAGTGGCCTTCACAAAGCCCTGATCTCAATCCTATTGAAAATTTATGGCAAAGCTGAAAAGGTGCAGGTGTGAGCAAGCGACCTACAAACTTAATGGCTCCCAGTTTACACCAGTTTTTTCTGTCAGGGGAATGGACAAAAATTCCTACCAACTATTGTGAGAAGCTTGTGGAAGATATCCAAAACGTCTTCAAGTCCTACAGTTTAAGGGCAATGCTACCAAATTACTAATGAAATGTAATGGAAACTTTTACTTTCAGAAAGTAATTAAAATGTCTTACAAATTTTCTCTCTCTTCATTATTCTGGGCATTTGGCAAATTTAAAATACATTATGGTCTATTGACCTAAAAACGGGTAAGATTTATTCTGACTGCAAGTCAGATAGTGAAGAAAAACATCATATGTGTCCCTTTTATATCGTGTATGTAAACTTCTGGTTTCAAAAGTCTAAATTGTGAATAAAATCACTTTCTCGCAAGAAACACAAGGTGTGCCGTGGATTCTCTACTAAGCTATTCATACAGAAATTTGTCACATTGAATCAAGTGTCGAGCAGCAGACAGCACAGGAGTTTCCCGAAAGGGACAACACAGATTTAGGCTTCAAATTGCTCAATGCATTTTCCCATAAGCAGACAATGTAAAAATCTCGAGTATGTGAGACAGGAAGAGAACCGTATAGTATACGCTGCACATTCCACTTACTTTGAATTAAATAGTACATCATGGAACATCCTGCTCCTGACATTACACCCAAAAAAATGGCCAACTGTTTGAGGTCCCTCAAAGACACGGACATCCTTCCTGTAGAAACAAACGCAGATGTTCAGAAATCTTTTGTCAACCATTCTTAAAGTGTGTTGTAAATAGTTTCATAGTTTTGCTTTGTCTTTTTTTTGTGTTTTTTTTTTACAGCCACCTTGCTGAAGAAGCACCTTCAATACTAAATGCAGACACCTGTGTGTAGGCAGAACGCTGTTTGTTTAGTTTCGTGTGTTTTATTCTCTCGTTATAGCCACACAACCCTTTTTACGTTGCTACATTGTTTCCAATTGTAACTTGTGATTAGCAGGTGCCAAACAATAAAAAGATTCTGCAGCACCTTCTACATGGGCTGGGTGCCAACACTTTCCCTGCTGTGAGAAGTCCTATGTCGACTAAAATACATTAATCTTTCATCTCCTTTTATTACATTCTGTAGTTGAATAGGACAAGAACAATTATGTATGTGTTACTTAGTGAGTTATAATGTGCACCCACTGCCCCACTGACATACACGAGACATGCCAGGTCATCTTTCCTCTCCAACACAAGTTGGTTTCCAGAATCTTTAAAACACTTTATTGTATTAGATAAATCTACACTAATTTACACTTCTTCAAAAGTTATTGATCTAAAAGATAAAGAGTTGAGCTTTGTAGTTCTCTTTATCTTTGTAGTCTGTGTAAATCTCAAATACAAGATGTGAGAGATAATCTTGACAGTAAGAAATGAAAACAAAAGAATAAATTACTTTGCAGATGGGAAGAGAAATGTGTATTTTTTTTTAAACTTTTAAATTTTTTCTCAACACTGGTTTGGTATCCATTTTAGATCTCTTTGTCACAGACAGCAAGCATTTGAATAAATATTCTCCCTCATGCTATGGTCACACGGCGTATTTTGTGGCGTACTGCGCTTAATACGTAGAAAATGCGCCCCATAATTACATAATCCATAGCTCTCATAGAGAACTATGGATTACGCCTCCTCTCTCCCCGCTCTATACAATACGATCGTATTGGACGCGTGGGGAGATAAGTGACATGTCAATTACTTGCAGCGAAGACGCACCGCGCGTAATGAATGTTAATGGAGCCGGCGGGCTGAGCGCCCCCCCCCCGTGCCGCAGGAGCATGCGCTGATCAGAGCGACTCCCAAATCACCTGGCGTAATTGCGGCCGTACTGTACGTGCCGCAATTACGCTGTGTGAACATAGCCTTAGGCTATGTCTACACAACACAAAAAAATTGCCGGATTTTTGGGGGTTTCAGTACTTTGAAACCGACAAGACTCCGACGGTGCACTGTACTGCAGAGACAGCAATGAAAAACCTGTGCCGTAGTCTATACAGCACAGGTCTTTTACCACTGCGTTAAAAATCCGGTGGAATATGCAACATGTTGCAAATTCCGCCTAGTTTTTAGCGTTCTGCTGTCCGATTTCCATATATTATACTGGTCACTTGTATGGCCGACAGCAAAAATCTAAAACCGACAGCATTTTTTTGTGCAAAACAGTGACCAAAAACCACGTCCCTGCATAGGACAAAAAAGCCTTATACACTCACCGCCACTTTATTAGGTAACACCTGTCCCACTGCTCGATTAACACTTAATTTCTAATCAGCCAATCACATGGCGGCAACTCAGTGCATTTAGGCATGTAGACATTGTCCAAGAACAATCTCTAGCAGTTTCAAACCGAGCATCATCTGGGGAAGAAAAGGGTGGATTTGAGTGCCTTTGAAACAGTGGCAGGTTGTTGGTGCCAGAAGGGCTGGTCTGAGTATTTCAGAAACTAACTGCTGATCCTCCTGGGATTTTCAACGCACACCATCTCTAGGTTTTACAGAGAAAGGACCCGAAAAATAAAAAACATCCCGTGCGCGGCATCCTGTGGGCGAAATCCTTGTTGATGCCAGAGGTCAAGGAGATGGGCAAACTGGTTTTCGAGCTGATAGGAAGGCAACAGTGACTCCAAAAAGCCACCCGTTACAACCAAGGTAGGCAGAAAGCATCTCTGAATGCACAGTACGGCGAACTTTGAGGCAGATGTGCTACAGCATAGCAGAAGACCATACCGGGTGCCACTCCTTTCAGCAGATAATAACAGGAAACTTGAGCTCCAATTTGCCCAAGCTCATCGAATTGGACAGTAGAGAAGATTGAAAAAAACGTTGCTGGTCGATGAGTCTCGATTTCCTGCTGCACATTACGGATGGTAGGGTCAGAATTTGGCGTCAACACATGAAAGCATGGATCCATCCGCCTTGTATCAACGGTTCAGGGCTGGTGGTGGTGTGTCATGTGTGGGGAATATTTTCTTGGCACTCTTTGGGCCCCTTGTCCAATTGTAGCATCGTTGCAACACCATGTGGAATCTATGCCACGAAGAATAGAGCAGTTCTGAAGGCAAAAGGGTGGTCCAACCCGTTACTAGCATGGTGTACCTAATAAATGGCCCGGTGAGTTGTAGATTTTCCTGTAATGGCATAAAACAAGGTCTTTGCTTGATCAAAGATCAGCCCTAAGGTGGGCCCTTACCCACATGTTTGGTACATCAGGGGCCTGTTATTGTTGTCTATCAGATAGCCGATTTGTGGATGACTTTTTAACAGTTATATACGTCTATTTTCATTTTGTGCTGCTATGAATACTTGAGAAATAATCCCCTGAAGAACAGACTGGACTACGCGTTGTGGTTCCTTTTTCTTGGATTACGCAGCGATTTTGTTTTTTTTTCCCTACTTAGTGTTAGTTTGTGAACCAGGGTATAGCACCCATAGTGAGGGTCGTCCCTTTTGGACGGGGTTCCTGCCTTTAGGAAGGTTGTGTAAGGGACTGTAGGGTATTCATTTTACAAACATATTTGTGCTTGGATAGTTGCATCTTGATATACATGTTTGCATCATGTGCCCATTAATCATATGCCAGAACTCTGTTCACGTGAGATAAGTCACCTTAATTTTCTGTACTTTTTATAGAGAATAATGTATAAATAATATTCACTGGCTCACAACTAAAAAGAGGAACGTAATTTGTTGGAAGCAATTTGCTATGTCTTTTCAGGAAACAAATTACATCGGTTTTAGCATATATTTTAATAAATGTTACGTTTTAGCTGTATATTGTGGTGAGACTATTTTAAAAAACAGCAGTTGGTCCCTTTCTGAAGAGAACTTTTCATGGTTGGTTTCTTTGCATGATCAAAGCAAAAAAAGAGGCAAAACTTTTGGTTAGTAAATCAGGAAGCAAAAATGTGCTTCCAAATATGCCAAATATATTTCGAACGAAATAAACCACAGAAAGTTTAAAAAACCAAGCCTTGCATATTAGTGGCAGTTCCTTGAGAGGACAGTTCCTCATTACCACCAAGATTCTGATCCTCCCGTCCCCTAACGGGCCCTCATAGCAGCCACATGGTCTGCCTCTATAATACCTACCAGTCTTGGATACCATTTAAAGCAAACTTCATTTTGCAAGATGTGAAAGAGCTAGCTCTGTGATATACAATTTACAGATTATTGGTGCAGATTTAAAGCAGAGTAAAATCCTGATAGCACGGTTTTAAGAGATAGTGGAAGCCTGGCTTGTCCCGCCAACATGCGGTGAGGTGATAGTATTTACAGTACTGGTGGTGGTGTACATCAGCAAAACTGTCAAGCACTATCTGTGGTGAAGGTGTAAAGCGTAGTAAGAAAGACTTCCACTTGGTCTATAAGGATTTACTCAGCTATTTTTACTCAAGCATGAGTTCTGTGATAGCTAGGATTATATAATATTTGGAGCAGAATTTATTATTTAGTGAAATCACAGCCTGCTCTCTGATATGGTAGCATACCAACTTAAAGGGAATCCTGTCACAATTTTTTTTTTATTATTTATTAAATCAAGCTCCCTGATCCATATTTTTTTTCCTCTCAGTCTTTTTTATTTCCTGATTGAAGATTTTCTATTCTGCCGTCTATATTATGATTGTGGGGAAAGACATTCTCGCTTGCACAGCTTTAACAGCAGTCAGAGAGATACTTTACAGCAGCTTCATGCCCGATAGGATTCTAGGACAGGTTCTGTCCCATAGACTTGTATAGGAGGGTTGTCACTGTGAAGGGAGGGGTAGAGGGGGAGCTGGTACATCTCCACTTGTGACTTGGTGGATCCAGTGTTATCTTGTACACATTGGTGTCTCCTTTCATTTTGACCCTGCGTTACTGATAATGACACACTGCTGAAAAGCTCTCTAAACAGAACAGGAAGTGTCAGACGATTATTAGGGCTTAGTGCCAAAGTGAAAACTGCAGGACTTAAGAATTATTAAAAAAAATACTGAAAGGGATATGAAAAAATAAAAAAAAACATAACCAAAAAATTCCTAAAAAATGGGGTTCACATAAAAAATGTGAGTTAAACAATAATCATTTTGATGACACAATCCTTAACAGTTCACTTTAAATGCAGTGCAAAGATGTACATTTGAAAATATTTTATTCAAACCCACAATAACAACACTATCCAATAAGAAAAAGTAAATAAAACAGAGCTCAAGGATGAGCTGAAAAGGGGGCAATGGTCAATAATGTATTATTATAATTATATTTATTTTAGAGCGCCATCTGATCCAGGGCGCTGTACATTCAGAGGGTTACATACATAACAAATGTTTGAACAAAAACAATGGTGCACGAAAAATGAATAGTAACCTGATACAGAGAGGAAAGAGGAGAGGCCCTGCCCAGTGAGGACTTACCATCTAGAAGGGAGAGAGGGGAGAGACAGAAGGTTGTGGCGGACATATTTGTGGGCCGTTTATGGTGGAGGGTTATGTAATGTTATAGCTAACCTGAAGAGATGGTTTTTCAGTTGCTTTGAAACTGGTTGAAAGTTGGGGAGAGTCTGATGTTTTGTGTTTAAGGATTTCCAGAGAATGGGTGAAGCACGAGTGAAGTCTTGGAGACGGATATGTGAAGGCAGCGAGAGAGGGAGCAGAGGAGAAGGGCCTGTGAGGAGCGAATATTGCGTGGAGGGGAAGTAATCCGAAGATTAGGGCAAGATATGTAGGGAGGGGAGAGGTTATGAGACCTTGTAGGTCCGGACAGTATCTGAAACTGGATTCGACTGGGCAATCTAGGTGCGAGCCAGTGAAGGGATTGACCGAAGAGGGGAGAGGCAGAGGAGTTGCGAGGGAGGAGAGAGTGTTATTAAGACGGCAAGCAGAAGTTGAGTATGGGTTTGAAGGGAGGAGCGAGAGTGGCTGGATGGGAGGGCCACAGAGAAGGATGTTGCAGTATCTAAGGTGGGAGAGACAATGGCATGGACCAGCGTTTTTGTAGTGTCAGAGTTGAGGAATGGGCTGATGCGTGAAATATTTTTCAGTGGAGGCGCAGCCGAGGTGAGGTTTGGATTATGCGGTTTGAAGGACAAGGAAGAGTCAAAGTTATCCAAGGCAGCGGACTTGTGGAGCTGGTGAGAGAGTGCAGCCATTAACAGTGGATTGAGAGATCAGTGAGGGGTGTGAGTGGGACGGTGGAAAGATGATGAGTTCGGTTTTATCTACATTTAGTTTTAAGAGACGGGAGGAGAAGAAGGAGGATATGGTATAAACCATGGGAACAGACACCAAAATACAAGGGTGAGATCTGAAGTGCCAAATTTTAAAAAATGGATTAATGAGCTGGATGAAACAGGTATATTCATTATTCAGGCAACATCATTTTCTGTAGTTGTCACTCCAAGAGCAAATGGGTGGCTCAATGGTTTGCAATATTGCCTTGCAGTGCTGGGGGCCTGGATTCAAATCAAACCAAGGGTTATTCTAAAAACAAAATACAGCAGGATCTATAACCTATATAAACATTGAACGTGCAAAATGCATTACTGCTATTCTCTATAGATGCAAAAAATGAAGGTTTTAAGTGTGCATTTTGATCAAATTGCATGTGTCCTACCGCATCTGGTGGGTCCCTAACTTTAATAGCTTTAAGATAGTGTAGAATGTCGCAGAATGTATGAGCCTGTTCTTCTGCAGTTTATACATACAGGTGCAGTGTAGTACCAATATGACAAGTCTGGATCAGGCACCACCTTTATCTGGCTGTTCTAACTGTATCTTGCAGCGCCTAGATGGTAGAGCGTCAAAAGAATCATAAATGTGTCTCCATCTATGAATGTGGTGCGACGCCCCCAGAACGCCCCTAAACTTTGGCGCACTAAAAAGTTTCTTTGGCGCATTACAAAGGGTCTTATCACAGGAATGCACCTGTTCATACATCCTTTTTGGATCAAAGTGCACCAGAAAACTGGCGCAGCCCCTTTCATACATGTCGCCCTACATGTTTGTGTGGGTTTCCTCTCACCATCTAAAAACATAATTTTTTTTTTAGAGTTTAGATTATGGGGACAGGACCAATGTGAGTAATGACAGTCTTTGTACCAGTATGTGTTGGTGCTAGATGAGCAAATAAATGAATCTGTGTAGATAGATCAGAATTCAAGATTAGACATATGGGTGAGACTATCACCTGGATGTATATCTATTAAGGCCTATTGCTCTAATCCAAATAAAATAGATTACAATAAGGATGACCATAAGGCAGAATTAGCGGTTTTATTTGGTTAAAGCACATCACAAATGTTGTTTTGCCTTCATTACGGTGACATCGATATCCCATAGATAGTGTCATGTTTTGTCTAGACTGGAGAAAACCAATTCTCTTTGATGTCGGCACAAGGGCTATATGAGATTTTTGGGCCTTTATAGTCATGTCTTGGTTAGTCTGGTGGTTGAAATCCTCCAGGAACATATATACTAAATAAAATAAGTCAAAACCCAAAATAACATTTACTTGTTTCTTTGGGTATGTTCACACGGCTTATTTTGGGACGCATTTCGCAACGTATTTCACGGCGTACTGCGCTCTAATACGAGCGAAATGCGCCCCAATCATTACAGTAATCCACACAATCACATAGAGAAACTAATACGATTACCGCCTCCTCTGCCCGCTCGGACAATACGATCATTGTACACCTCGAGTAATCAATGTCTATTGCCGGCAGGCTGCTGCCCCCCCCCCCCCTCCCCCGCCAGCGCAACTCCCCGACACACCCCCCACACCCCCGTAGTATGCGGCGTCACAGTACGCCCCGCATCTAAGCCGTGTGACCGCACCCTTTCTTGTAAAAATCTGCTAATTGTTTTTCTTATCACCGAGCCATGTTATCACCTCTAACAAAAAAATTGTCTTGGTTGCTCCAACCAACCAATCAGAGGCCAGCTTACACTTTCCCAGGGCAACTTAACCCTTTAATTACACAGCAATTTTCGGATTTTTTGTTTTCGTTTTTTTCCTTCCCGCCTTCTGGGAGCCATAACTTTTTCTGTCTACATATACATATGAGGGCAGGTTTTTTTGTGGGACAAGATGTACTCTTCAATGGTGCTATTGACCTCACCATATTATGTACTATGCAGCTCCAAATAAATTCTATGTGGGGTAAAATGTGAAAAAGCACAATTGTGCCATTTTTTCAGTGGTTTCAAATGTATGGAGTTCACAGTTCGGTATAAATGACATACGATCTATGTTCTACTGCTCTCTAGGATTCTGGTGATACCAAATGTGTAGAGTTTTTGTTATCATTAATACTTTTAAAATATTCTTAAACTTTTTCTATTTTTAAAATTGGCGCTACAACACCATTTTATGTGACCAATCAATTTTTGTTTTGTTTTTCCATTGATGGACCTGAGTGAAAGCTCATTTTTGCAGACTGTAGTGTAATTTTTATTGGTACCATGTTTGGATATATATCTTTAATTTTTTGTGCTGTGTTGACCATACAGGATAAATGATTTTATACTTTAATAGATTGGACTTTTATGAACAAAGCGATACCAATAATGTGAAACATTTTACTTTATTTGTAAAATGGTCAAAGAGCAAGTGTTTTGAACTTGTAATATTTTTTAAAAACTTTATTTTTAGGGTATGTTCACACGGCGTGATTTCGGCGCACATTTTGCTGCATATTTGCGCTCTAATATGGGCAATATGCCGAAATTACGGTAATCCATAGTTCTCATAGAGAACTATGGAGTACGCCTCCTCTCCCCGCTCGTACAATACGATCATATTATATGCGCGGGGAGATAAGTGACATGTAAATTATTCGCGTATTCGCCGCGAGTAATGAATGTCAATGGGGCTGGTGTGGCGACGACTCCCCTGTGGCACAGGAGTGCGTGCGTATTAGCGCGAGCTCCCGATAGACACGATGTACTGCGCCGCAATACATCGTGTGAACATACCCTTAACTTTTATATGTAATCCCCTATAATACTTGATCACTATGGGTTGCAATCACTTGTTAACCATTCTGCATTAAGGGTATGTTCACACGGTGGGGGTAACTTTTTATCGCTTATTCGCCACGATTTGCGCTTTCATACCATCGAGATGCGTTGCTGCAATTACGGTAATCCATAGCTCTCTAAGAACTATGGATTATGCCCATCCCCCACCCCCGCCGTGCGTACAATACGATCGTACTGTACACGCGGGGAGATAAGTAACATGTTAATTATTCGCAGCGATTACATGCTTTGGGAATACGTGCTGATCAGCGCAACTCCAAAAGCACCTAGCGTATTGCGGTGCATGCTGTACGCGCCGCAATTTCACCGTGTGAACATACCCTTAGTATAATACAGAAGGGTCTACCATTACTTCCTGCTGTAGGAAGCAGTGACATGGCAGCTACGGAAGCCACACCAACTGCTCAGCACCCCGTAATCTCGTCATGGGGTGCCGATTGCGAAGATAAGGAATGGGCCCAGCATGGTCCATTGTGTCTAATGCAACCAGCAGAGCACACACACACACATTCTTAACCCCGAGACCGCTCAACACCCCTGCGCTGTAAATTAACACTGTCCTAAATTATGGTGCAGGATATGGAGGGGTTGAAAAATGAAAGCTTAACTCTGATTGTTTGCTATGGGTAACAAAGACAGTTTTGATAAATGAGGCCCAATGTTTCTGAAAGATTGTATTAGTGATAGTCACAAGATCACAAGAGATAATGAGAACACTGGAGTCCTTTGCCTACTTTGAATACTTTCTCTGCATAGTTCTGTTACAGAATCAGTACATGCTTTTGAAAAAAAATACGGCACTACAAATTCTCTGTGTTTTTTCATCTTATATTTAGCACAGTGACGTAGTGAAACCAGCAGATTTCTAATGTGATGAAGTAAACAGATAGCTCCTCAGCTATGCGACTTACATTCAGGTGTAACTGGAAAATGAAAGATATAATACAGTTAGGTAGAACAAAAGCAGCAGAAGACCCACCCAAGGCTTCTATTATATGCTTCGGGTAAGCTTGGAGGAAAAAGGAAGAAAAAATGCAAAAAAATTGGAAATTTTTCTTTACCTCCCCCCTTAGATTCTAGAATTGTTGCTACCATCAATTCATTGTGAAAAAAATAACCTCCTATGGCAGGGCTCCCCAAATCCGGTCCTCAAGACCCACCAACAGTTCATGTTTTCAGGATATCCCACAGAGTGCACTGACAGTAATGAAATCACCTGTGCAATGCTGAGGAAAGCCAGAAAACATGACCTGTTGGTGGGTCTTGAGGACTGGAGTTGAGGACCCCTGTTCTATGGTATATAGAGATAGATGCTTCTAGCTGAGAGCAGGATTACTAGTTTATTGCAGGCTTCAGTGTTCATTTAGTTCAGATCTGCACAACATGTGGATCGCCAAAGCATTTCTGGTGGCCCGTTATGGACCACAAAGGGGCATGGTTTATTTAAATCACACCCCAAAATGGACAGTATTGGGAGGTGTCTCCGGGTGCAATGTTGTGCAGGTCTGATCTAGTTTGACAAACCCAAAATAATAAAAAAAAAAAGACCTGTTTATTCAGGAAACAAACACATTTAAAGGGGTTGTCTAGTTTGATAAAATAAGCTACCAGTGCCCAATTTCAAAAACAAAACCAAACCTATACTAACCTTCCTCCTCACTTCCGTTCCAGTGCTGGATGTTCCTGATCCTCCATTTGGGTTTTCTTCTGAACAAGACGTTACCGTTCCAGCTGAAGATTGGTGGCAGCAGTCACATGCCACTCCTTAACATCACTGTTCAGGAGTGAACAGCTCCAAAAGGTGATGTGATTCCAGGCACATGAGCACTTCAGCCAATCACCGGCTGCAGCATTGGGTGCCACCCTTGTACATCAACATTTGGAAATGAACAGTTCCCCACCTTGACAGAGACAGAGGCATGTGACTACTGCAACCAATCAGCTGCTGCAGTGGTGACATTCTGTTTGGAAGAGGAAGAAGGTAGACAGAAGACTAGCGCTGGAACGGAGGAGAGGAGAGCTATGAATTCCGCCTGAATTCTCCTACACGTATTGAACGCCGGGGGGAAGAAGTGACGTCACTTCTTCCCGGAGTTTCGCATCGGGATGATAGAAGTCAATGGGGCGACTCGCCCAGGCGCTTTAGAAGCCAGAACAGGCCAACGCCTACTTCTGAAACTCCCGGCGTATTGTGGCGCGTACAGTACGTGCCGCAATTTGCCATTTGAACATACCCTAAGTCAGCAAACAAACGCCAGGAGCTTTGGGGACCAGCGCATGTGCAATATTAGATCTCGCTTAAACTGTTCCTTCCCGATGTGCTGCCCTGCATGTGTCGGTCTCGGATGCTCCAGGCACTGGTTTGCTGACTAGGGTACATCAAATGCAGGGCTGCCCGGCTGGAACTTCCATTGTTTTATGGTACACGTGTTTCTACCCTTGATTTTTGTACATATATTACTTTGCCCATACAGTATATTGTGTTTCCCTATACTGAAACCACAGAACTTCCAATGTAAATTTGAAGACTGTTATAGATCACTATTAGAATCTAATTATTATGAGTCATATTTAATTAGCCCGAGAAAGGCAACAAGCAAGAGGGTGGGGTGTACAACCATACAAGTTTATCAACATCAAGGACATAGTTTCATCTTTGTGTTGATACCTTTTCTGTATCCAAATGCATTATGACCAGTGGGTAACAAGGTTACAATATCATTGCCATCTGCAGTCAATAGGGTGGAGTCTGCTGTTCTGTCAATGACTAACTACAGGAAACCAAGGGAATTTCACTCTTGCAATCCTTAAAATTCTTCTATGCATAAATTGTTATAGGATGGGAGCTGATCAACTGCCTTTTGTATAATTAGAGCTGTAAATAAATGGAAAATAGCCATGACTGCATAAACACAGAAAACCCACTTTATCCAGTTCCCATTAAATGATCATGAAGTAAAATTTGTGAGAAAACGTAAAGAAGGTTAACAAAGTATTAAAAAATCAGTGACATAAAAAGTTTATGATAAGCAGTTTATTGAGTTTTTATGTGAATTTACATGTAGCTCAGATAATGAAGTCATAGGATTTCCCAACTTCGGGTCATTGCTGACCCTAAGTTGCCACTTATAGCCACCAATCTGGATAGGTGTATATAATTGACCAACAGAAAAAGACTGCCTGGAGACTGTACAAGAGGGTTAGAGGGATAGGTGGATTGCTTCATTTTACACTTGACAAGGGCAAGGGTGCATAAATTAATTAGAGCAAGTCAATTCATAATAAATTCATCCAAACGTTCAATATTTGTTTCCATTGTTCTCAAATCTACCTACCTATCTGATATTGATTGTTCTTCATATCTATCAACCTATCTGTCTATGAACATTGATTAACTCTCAAAAGTCAGTACACCTCTTATTTTTGGAAATATTGCATCTCATGGGACACACTTTAATACAATATTAAGTAATCAGTGTATAGCTTGTATAACAGTGTAAATTTGGTGTCTCCTCAAAATAACTCAACACACAGCCATCAATGTCTAAACCACTGGCAACAAAAGTGAATACTCCCTTAAGTGAAAATGGACAAATTGTGCACAAAGGGTCAATATTTTCTGAGGCCACCATTATTTTCCAGCACTGCCTTTACTCTTTTGGGCATGGAGGTCACTAGAGCTTCACAGGTTGCAGTCACTGGAATCCTCTCCCACTCCTCTATGAGGACATCACAGAGCTGGTGGATGTTATAGACCTTGTACTTCTTCACCTTCCGTTTGAGAATGCCTCACAGATGGTCAATAGGGTTTAGGTCTGGAGACATGTTTGGCCAGTCCAGCACCTTTACCCTCATTTTCTTTAGCAAGGCAGTGGTCGTTTTAGAGGTGTGTTTGGGGTCGTTATGATGTTGGAATACTGCCCTGAGGCCTAGTTTCCGAGGGAGAGGGATCCTGATCTGCTTCAATATGTCACAGTACAGTTTGGCATTCATGGTTCACAAAATGAACTGTAGCTCCCCACAGCCAGTAACACTCATGAAGCTCCAAACCATGACACTCCCACCACCATGCTTGACTGTAGGCAAAACACACTTGTCTTCGTGCTCCTCACCTGATTGCCGCCACATACGCTTGACACCATACTAACCAAATAAGTTTATCTTGGTCTCCTCAGATCAAAGGACATGGACATATTCCACAAAAATGGATGCTTCTGTTCAGGGCCAGCTTTAGGCTAGAAGGTGCCCTGTAAAGGACTATTCTGGCACTCCTGAGATACTTCCTCAGTACAGAAAATACTGCTCTTTACTGTACATATTGCTAAATACTGTATTCACATGTAATAATGCTATATACTGTTCTCACAGATATCGCTATATAGACATGACACAAGCTCCTTGCTGCTGATGGTGGTGGTACCCCACAGTTCACTGAACAATCCCATCACAGTGAAGCAAGTTAAATGAAGTAACAAATCTGTTGTGGATCTGGCTGCAAATCAATGGCAAAAACAACTGAGACATATTTATTATAGTAATTGTGCCAGAATTCTGGTGCAATTTGCAGCAAAATACTAGCGTATATGCTTTACACCATACTTATTAAAATAGGGAAAATAAGTAATTGATACAATAGCATAGTTACACTTCAACTGTGAGACAGAATCTAAAAAAAATCCAGAAAATCACATTATTTGATATTTTCATAGTTAATTTGCATTTTATTACATAAAATAAGTATCTGATACAATAGAGAAACAAAACTTAATATTTGGTACAGAAACCTTTATTTGCAATTACAGAGGTCAGATGATTTCCTGTAGTTCTGGACAAAGTTTGCACAAACTGCAGCAGGGATTTTGGCCCACTCCTCCATGTAGATCTTCTTCAGATCTTTCAGGTTGTAGGCTGTTGCTGGATTACAAGAGTTGTAGCTCCCTCCAAAGATTTCTGATTGGGTTCATTTCTGGAAACTGGCTAGGCTACTACAGGACCTTGAAATGCTTCTTATGGAGCCAAACCTTAGTTGCCCTGGCTGTGTTTCGGGTCATTGTCCTGCTGGAAGACCCAGCCATGACCATTGCCATTCAATGCTTTTACTGAAGTAAGGAAATTGTTGGCCATAATCTTGCGATACATTGTCCCATCTTCCCTTCAATATGGTGCAGTCATCCTGTTTCCTTTGCAGACAAGGACCCCCAAATTATAATGTTTCCATCCCATGCTTCACAGTTGGGATGGTGTTCTTGGGTTGTACTCATTCTTCTTCTTCCTCCAAACACGTGGAGCTGATACCAAAAAGTTCTATTTTGGTCTCATCTGACCACATGATGTTCTCCCATGCTTCCTCTGGATCATCCAGATGGTCACTGGCGAACTTCAAACGGGCCTGGACACGTACTGACGCGAGTAGGGGGATCTTGTATGCCCTACAGGACTTTAATCCATGATGGCATAGGTTGTTACCAACGTTGATCTTTGAGACTTTGTTCCCAGCTCTATTAAGGTCATTGACCAGGTACTCTCGTGTAGTTCTGTGCTGATTCATGACCTTTCTCAGAATTATCCTTACCACACGAGGCGAGATCTTGCATGGAGCCCCAGACCAAGGAAGATTGACAGTCACCTTGTGTTTCTTTCATTTTCTAATAATTGGGCCAACAATTGTAGCTTTCTTACTAAGCTGCTTGCCTATTATCTTGTAGCCCATCCCAGCTTTTTGCAGATCTAAAAATTTGTCCCTGCTGTCCTTAGACAGCTCTTTGGTCTTGGCCATGGGGAAGTTGAGTGTCGTGACATGTGTGGACAGGATGTCCTTTATTCAGGAACGATTTCAAACAGGTGCAATTAATACAATAATAAGTGCAGAGCAGAGGCTTCTAAAGAAACCTACCTGTTACAGCCAATTCATTTTTGGTGGTTTTGGTAGTGATAAAATAGTTATTTCATGCAAGAAAATGCAAATTAATTCTTTAGAAATCATACAATGTGATTTTTGTTTTAGATTCTGGTCTCTCACAGTTGAAGTGTACCTACAGTATAAATTACAGACCTCTCCATTCTTTGTAGGTTGTAAAACTTGCAAAATCGACAGTGTATCAAATACTTATTTTCCCCATTGTATGCGTTTTAGACACGTTTGAGACGCCACTGCGCCTCGTCCGACAAATCACATGAGTAACAGGCTGTGGCTCCACATAACGTGGTGTTCGAGGTACAGTGTGCCAAAAATGTGCAAATTTCTATCATAACATAAGCTAACTAATAGGAGGTGTAAATTTAGATGTGCCAGATTTATCAATGCCATATTAAAAATGGCATATGGTAAGACTGTCCAGTCTAAGTATTAGACAGTATTGATAAATCTAGTAAATCCTGCACACAATACTTTTTTTCCGATTTTACTGCAAATGAACTGTGAATTTCACACCCACCACTCTGAAAGTGAAAAAAATCTACATAGAAAATTTTCCCAAAAATCAGATTAAATGTGTTAGAATGCTCATAATTCCATGTGGATAAAATCTGCAGTTGTGGGTGAGATTTGTATAGTCTCACCCACTTGCTTGCTACTGTAATCTACTGTGGATTGTATCTGCGAAAATCTGCAAGTAAAAACGGCATCATTTCTACCACTGAATTTAGACCATAATGAAGTGAATCTGTTTGAGACTTGTTACTATTTTTCCTTCTTGGCAGGAACTTTATGCCCTTTTACTAAATGGCAGCATTTTCTTGCACAGAAGCTTCCTATGTAGTAAATAAAATTCAAGAAAAAACCCATTATCTATTTCGGGCTCGATCTTGTGCCCCCCGCCTTTCTTATGTTTAAAAGCCCCAGGCACTAATTGACTGTAGCCGGTTGTTATAAATGGGTACAGAAGGCAATGCAATAAGCAAGCACATGGAAGCCCAAAATTTATGAAACGGGGGCCCCAAATTTTGAATATTTTTCCAACACCGGGCTCTATTTTTTTTTTTTAAAGGGGGTTTTAAATTTAAAAGAAACTTTATTTTGAAAATTTTCTCAATTAATAACTGTCTGCCTCTTTCTCCCCTTTTTAAAAACATTGTTTTTCATGAATTTAAACATTGTTGTTTATAGCCAAAAGCTGCGAACCTCTATTGACTTAATAATTCTCACTGCAGAGAGATGGCTATGATTGTATCCAGTCTACATTATCCTCAGCCCGTTTAAAAGGGGAATGTGCATAAAAAAATTTTATTTAAATTGTTTAACCCCTTTTTTTTATGTTAAACATTTTTTTTTTATAAAATTTTGGGGGTTTATGCAAATTTTTTTTAAAAATTTTTCCCCATATCACTTTAAAAATTTTTTTAAAATTTTTAAAGTCCTGCAGTTTTTTTTCCTTGGCCACTAGGCCTAATAATAGCCCTTAACATTTCCCCTTTTCCTTAGAAAAAAATTTTTCAGTATTCTGTTCATCATCAGCACAAAGAGGGCAAACGAAAAGGAGACCCAATTTTGTAAGATAACACAAAAATCCACCCAAATCACAAAAGGAATAGTCACAGTTCACCCCTTTCACCCCCCGGGAAAACAGAGCCTGAATAAAAAAAAATCTCCTTTAAGGGAAATCCCAAAGGGGGTGATTCAGTTCACAGGCTCCTATATGTAGGAAGCTGCTGTAAAGCATCGCTCTAAACGCTGTTAAAGGGAACCTGTCATTTTTTTTTTTTACTTATTAAATCAAGACTTTTACACATATTAAATTTCTCTTAAACCTTTTTTATTTTCTATTTTTTGATTTCTCAAAGCAGTCCCTTTTTTATAAAAATGTGGGGGCAGCAATTTTTGCTTTTCACAAATTTAAATAGAACCTGTCACCAAAACTTATTTCTCCCCTTGGGGAGGGGAGGGAAAAAGCTAGTTCCCGAAAACCCTTTTGTTTCCAGCCTGTGTCCCCTTTTTCTGAAAATGCGCAGGGTTTTTGAAAATTTTAAAAATCAAATACAAAAACTTTCCCCCCCTACATTGGGCCCATAGGAATAAGAAGAAAGATACAAATAAAAAAATAAAATACTCCTTTTAAAATACCTTTTTAATAATATTTAAAAACTAAAAAAAGAAACTATAAAATTTTTACCAGGAAAGGGAAAAGGAAGAACGCAAACCTAAACGTCTCCTATAAAGGACACCCTAAGATACTAACCCGAACGGAGAACCCCCCCGAAAAGGGACCCCGTAAATCCCTCACCTATAACCCCTATGTAATAATAACTTTTTTACTAGGGGTGAGGGAATAGATCACAAAAAAGGGGAAAGGTCAATAACAAATTTTTAAAAGATAATTAAAAGAGCGCAAGAAAAAACCCTTATAGCACTATAGGGGAAGGGCAGGACTAACCCCACCCCAAATGCCACAAAAAAAACCCCACAGCAACAAAATCCCAAAAGTCAAAAACCCAAACCCGCATGCCCCCCCCCGTTAAAACACACTGTAAACGGCGGGTTTCCTATTCTCACTGGGGTCTTTGCGCAGTGAAACTTTCTGAGCGCCGTTTTTAAATGCCTCATGAAAATCCTAATGAGTACACTGATCTGATAAAATTTTACTGGGGGGCTTTTTTGTCTCCTCTTTGTGGGGAGGATTTTCTTTTGGGGGGCTATTTTATCCCCCTCCGGGGTGCCATTTGATGGGGGCCCATTGAGGACTCACAACCACAAAAGTGATTTTCCCACTTTATGGATAAAAACCAATTTCCTATTCATGAAGCAACCCCTTCTGAAAACCCCCATAGTTTTGGGAGATTCGGGGAAATTTTTAAGGGCCTTTCCCCTTTTCTTGGTTTTAAGGCAATAATACCATGAATTTCTTATGTTTTTTGATTAATTTTTTTATAGATGGATAAATGGAAATTTGACCCACTAAAGGAGCCTTGAAAAGGACGAAACGCTTTTGGGTTACTCACGCATTTTTTCTTGTCGCCTTTTGTCGAAATACCTTTCGGGGTAAATTTGGGGTGCAAAAAGTTATAGGAAATTTTTACATCCCCTTTTTGGGTTTATGACTTTTTTTATTTGGTCTGCGTGGGTTTTTTTTGTGGAAATTTGGGGATGGGGTTAGCCTGCCTTCCACTATAGTGTTTAAAGCGTTTTTTTTTGTCTCTTTTATATCTTTAATTTGTTATTAAAACCCCCTTATTTTGATCTATCCCCTCACCGCTATAAATGTATTTTACATGGGGTTTATGGGTGGGGAAATTTTTAGGGGGGTCGCCTTTTCGGGGGGGGTTCCCGTTTCTTTAGATATTTTTAAGGTGTCCATTATGGGAACGTTTTGGGTTTGCTGTTCTTCCCATTTCCTTTCCTGGTAAACTTTTATAGTTATCGTTTTAGTTTAAATATTTTATTAAAAGGGTATTTTTAAAGGATTTTATGTTTTTGTTTGTACATTTAATGCTCAAATCATATTCATGATTGGGTGTAAGCCCCACCCACCCAAGACTAGCCCCGTCCACCGGGGCAGTTATTCTCATGTTTCTGCCTATTCATAGTAATAGGTTTATCATTTAGGTGGCGGGCTACCCCCAATGGGGGGGTTTTGAAAAAAAAAACTGACTTTTTTTTCATGACCCCTTTTCTGGCTGAAAACTGCAATTTAACATAAATGCTCTAAAACTGCAGATCTTACAGAATAAGGGACACTGCCTGGAAACGAGTCTGTCACTAGCTTGTGCAATTCAATGTTTATAGGGGACAGGCAAATCCGTAAACAGAACCGTCCCCCAAAACCATTCAAAAGACAACAAAATACCATCTGGAATCAATAGAAAAAAAGAAAACAAAGGGGGCACCGTCCCGCAGTAGGCTCCCCAAAATGAATACACTTTTTCCCTAAACCAATTCACCGTTAAATTTTATGGATAAAGGTGGGTGCCACTCTGTATTGAAAAATCCACGCAATAATCCACAGTGAAGAAAAAATCTGAGCGTCACTCACCATTCTTCTTCTTATAACCTTAAGGCTATGTTCACACGGCAATTACTGGGACGCATCTCGCCCCGTATTTCTCCCCGTACTGCGCTAAATACAGGGCGAGTTTATTTGGTAATCCACAGTTCTCATAGAGAACTATGGATTACTCTCCTCTCCCCCTGGGGACAATAGCCGATGGGTAGAAAAAGTGACATGTCTTTATTCAGGGTGTATACCCGCCCCCCCTGCCCCAAGCCCAGGGCTAATTGCGGGGAAAAATCCCCGCAATTACCGTTGAACAACCCTTTTTCATAAAATCCATGGGAGACAACCACAAGCTCAGGGGCCTATGGGTTTGCGTAAAAAAACGCTTTTTTCAAAGCCATAGCTTTTTGCTTGCTCCGATGGATTTTACTGAATAAAGGTTATAGGAAGAAAATTGGTGAGTGCCGCTCAGATTTTTTCTTCACTCTGGAAAATACCATCTTGATTGTAGAGCAGAATCCAACTGGTATTTTTTCATTGCCCGGGGAGACGGGATCCTTAGGATTCAGAATCCGCCGAGTATTTTGACATGTCTGTGGATGTACCCTAAGGCTATGTTCACAGGCTTTTTTTTGGACAGATTTTCCTTCCGTATTTTGCGCCTACTGCCCAATAGGGTGAAATCCGTCCCAGTCTTTTCGGTAACCACATTTCTCATAGAGAACTTTGGGTTCCTCTTCTCTCCCCCCGCTCGCCTATTTCGCGAGGGGGAGAAAATAACATGTAAATTTTAAAAGGGGGATCCACCGGGGGTAATGAATGCTATGGGCCGCGGGTTCCCCCTCCCGTCCCGCCCCCGTGGTAGCACACGGGATAATTGTGGGGAAAAAAACCGTCCCGCATTACGCCACAAAAGCCGTGTGAACATAGCCTTACTCTGAAATGCTGCATCCTTTAGAGAAAAACCTACCATTGAGGCAGCATGAACTAGATGACAGGTTCCTTTCAACTGATACATTTTATAACCCCTGACAAAAATGATAACACTACCACACTTAGGGCTTGCTCACTTGAAGTTTTTGATCCTTTTTACGGATCCGTTTTTTTTAGAAGTGAAAAGCATTACCCCTCTCCCCCCCACGCTTACCCCACCCCATCTCCCCCCGCGCAGTTTAAACCTCACCCCCCTCTCCCCCGCAGCATTCCCTCTCCCCATCTCCCCTGCAGCAGTTCACCTCACCCCATCTCCCCTGCAGTAGTTCACCATCGATCCCCCTGCATCCATCTACCGCCGCCGCTCACCTGCGATCCCCCTGCATTCATAGCACGCCGCTCACCTGCAATCCCCCTGCAGCACGCCGCTCACCTGCGATCCCCCTGCATCCATAGTAACCTCCTCACCTGCGATCCCCCAGCAGCCTGCCGCTCACCAGCGACCCCCCTTCAGCATGCCGCTCACCTGTGATCCCCCTGCAGCATGCCGCTCACCTCCGATACCACTGCAGCACGCCCCTCACCTCCGATACCCCAGCCGCACGCTGCTCACCTCCGATATCACTGCAGCACGCCGCTCACCTCCGATACCCCTGCGGCACGCTGCTCACCTCCGATACCCCTGCGGCACGCTGCTCACCTCCGATACCCCTGTGGCACGCTGCTCACGTGCGATCCCCCTGCAGCCACCGTCACCTGCGGTCCTCCTGCAGCACGCTGCTCTCCTCCGATCCCCCTGCAGCACCCCACCTCGACCCCCCTGCAGCACGCTCTACCTGCACCCCCCTGCAGCATGCCGCTCACCTGCGATCCCCGTCCAGCCACCTACGCTTTTTTTCGCATCCCGTTTTCGGGTGCCAAGCGCAGCTGTTACGTAGCAGGAGTGTGGAGCGCTTTTAGACAGGTGCCAAAAGCGGACTCCATTATCTCCTATGGCCTTTCACTAGCGTAGAACGCAAGAAGAACATGTCAGTTCTTAAAGCGGATGCGAAAAGCGCAGCACAGGAGAACTCTCAAAAGCGCATCGCCGATCTCCCGTGAGAAACCCCATGCGTTTTTCCCAATTGAACGCAATTTTTTTAATCCACTGAAATTGGTTAGACCTTTTTTGCGATTTTTGAAAAAAGGATCCGTAAAAGGGGAAACAAAAAGGGGTTTGAACAAGCCCTTAGGTAACTTAAAAGGGGCAGATAAATGCATTTTTTACTTTCAGTTTGGGAGGGGTCGGGGGGTTGAAAATCCACAGCTTACTGTTCCAGGAAAGTGAATGAGATTTTGACATATCTCATCTACACACTGTGAAAAAAAATCTGTGGGACTCTGTATCGAAAACACGCTGCATCGCTTGACCATGCCATATAATTAAATGGGAGACGTAAATATCAATGATCTCAGCTGCCAAAATCAGGTGTCGGCTGTAACAAACATGTAGAGTTACTTCCAATGTGAGTCAGAAAAAGAGACTACATTACGCCAATCCGCTGCATGGACTTTCGAGAGAATAGAAGACTCTGCAAAAGCAGTGTCACAGGCAGCCCTGGAACGGAGGGTAGCGAGTAGGTCAGTGCCACTTTTTTATTTTCTAGCAGCGGCATTTTGAAAAAAAAAACTGACCTGGACAACCCCTTTAACTACAACATGAAAAAATTCTTAAGAGGGGGGTGGGGGGTTTAAAATAAATCAAGCTACAGGTTAGGAAATAATGAGTTTTTGCCTATCACTGTTAACACTATCTGTATTTCTGCTATAGAACCCCTACTAATCAGATAACATCTTTCCGATTCCTCTGATCCAATGCAATTAAAGAACTGTGGATCAGAGCCGAATGCTAATCTGGATAGAACCAGCTCACAAAATCCCGGATAGTGGTACCGTAAGCCATGAATCTAACTATGTGTCACACGGCTTATTACGGAGCCAATTACGGACGTATGTGACGACTGAAATAAAAGACCTGAAATACAGTTCAAAACTGGTCACAAGGGTGTGGCGCGTATTGTCCTAAGTACAATGCCACTTTCTTTTACTATGGTTTAACCATTTGTGAAAAAGAATAAGTGACAAGGGAACCCTTTAATTATACGAATTATTTAAAATGCTATTTACGCCGCAAATAGTCGGAAAAATTACGCTCGTTAATCGAGCGTGGCGTATATTTTACATTGGAATCAATGACTAATACTATTGTTTCATTAGTTGCAAAGCGTATCTGGGACGAGCTGACTAATACTCCGCAAAACGCCCACAACCATTACCTTGGAAAGACCGAAGCCTAAAGCTGTTTTTCACTCTGTGAAACAGCATGGTTAAGACAATCCCTTTAACTTCTTCCAGAACCTGTTCATGAGACTATTTAGCAACATATGGGTACTTTAGCACCTGTACTGTCCAGAGTGCTCCATATTTTTGGTATTTGGTATAAAGAACAGCATTAGGGTATATTCAGCAAATTCAAAGTGAAATCTGAGATGATGCCCTTACCTTTCATGGATTTTCACTTTGCAGCGATGGTCCTTACTGATATTGTGTTTTAATGGGGCTAATTTATGTCTCGGATAACCTATATGAAATCTCATGCAATTACACTTTCAAAATTGCGGATTTTAGATTTACGGTGAAAATCAATGGAAAGCAGAGTTTATTTGGATTTGGACATGGTTCTGACACGGAATCCAAATCAAAGTGTGATGTATAATGACCCTAAATCACAACTGGGACTCTTCATGATCATTTAGTTAGATGGCAAGATTATGCCACCTTATTTCTTGGATATCACAGCTCTCTAGACTACTAGTTTGGTAAACACAGGAGGAATGGTTTACTAGATGTGTAGGGTGTGTTCAGAACTTGTGGTTGTATCTCATAAAATATGGGTCACACGGTTACCATGCCAGGCAACTGAACAAATTCCCAACACGTTTTATTAGGATTTGTTAGTGATTATATTTAACAGCAGATAATTAATGATGCTACAGCAATCGTGACAAATTCTTCCTTATTTTGATTACAACTGAACAGACGTGTAATTAGAATTTCTAGATAAATTGACAGTGATCTCTACATTCCCACCATGGAAAACACACATGGATAAGCGAATCTTTATACATGACAAGTTTTTGCAATGTCTTGGGAGTGTCACCTATGACTTTGTCTTCTTTGTCTATTTTGTATTGTATTAAGGATTACTGTATTAATCACTTATTTTTTTGTATATAGATCAAATGCAGAAAGGGTGTAAGACAAACAGACTCATTTACTGCAATAGGTCATTTCCAGCGTGTGAAAGTTGGGTATATTCCTTTAAATGTGTCCAAAGGGACTATTCACCAGTGGTATTGGCTATGATCATTATCACATGACACAAATGGGGGTTGGTATTTGACTGAAAATGAATACTCCACGCCAGGCAGAGGTCTTGCTTGCTTGCTTGCTATACATATACACAGCGGGTACAGAAGGTATTCAGACCTCTTTATTTTTTCACTCTTTATTTCACCGCAGCCATTTGGTAAGATCAAAAAAGTTCATGGTTTTGCTCATGAATGTGCACTCTGCAGCCCGTCTTGAAAGGAAAAAAACAGAAATGTAGATAAATGTAGATATTTTTGCAAATTTATTAAACAAGAAAAACTGAAATATCACATAGTCATAAAGGAGGTTTTTTTATAAAGGTTTTTTAAAGGTTTCTAATTTTCAGCTGAAAGTATATGTCAAAGGGGTATCCGGACTACAGACAATTATGACGCATCAAGACAATATGCCATAAATGTCTGTATAGATGGTGGGTTCCACAAACGCTATTTCCCTTACTCTCATAGACTACAATAGAATCCTGTACATGTGCAGTAAGCTCTCTACTTATTTTCTTCCTATATGAATTGCCAAATGGGTGTCAGAACACCCCTATTTCAAAAAGCAGTGGTTTCAAGGGTAAGACTGCAACGTTGGGCTTATTTGCTAGAGAAAAGGGACTGGAAGGTAACACAGTAGATTAAAGGAAACTAGACTACCGCTTAATACTGACTCGAGAGTGTTACTATGTAAGGACACGTCAAATTGACAAGATGAATGGTAATGACCACTCTTTAATTTTAGTCATACATTTCCAGGAAGAACAACGGAAGAATAGAACAACACAGTTGTAGGCTCCAGAATGGTTATCTTATAGCAAATGCAAGTGTTGACCAAATTAGAAATTTCTGAAGAACATGGATGTCATAACTTTTACAAAATCAAAAAAATTTTTTCCTGGTACCGCTGTATATACAGTAAGACCAATAACTTAAATTACTTTTTTTTGTCAATGGACCTGTGTAAGAGGGCTACTTTTTAGGAGGTAGGTTTTTATTCTATTTTTAGAAGGCACTAAACAAAATGCAATTTTTCTTTTTCTTTGGGGGGAGGGGTGGTGTTCACCATATGGGATAAATAAGATTATATTGTAATATATCAGTCATTTATAAATAAGGAATTTTTTTATTATTATGATAATTTAGCATTTTTTTCATTCAGATATTTTTCTTATTACCTTGTTTTTCATTTTAGTCCCCTGAAGGGACTTGAACTTCAGTAGTCGCTTGTGAAATATGATGTCATAATACCACTCTCCTATTACACCTTGGTTGCAATAAAAGGAATATCATGGCAGTCCCGGGGGGCTGTCATTAGTCCATGAAAACCAAACGGCACACCTTTCTACCCCCCTGATTGCACCGCAAGGGGAAGAGGGAGGGTGACAAATGGGTGACAGAAGGCCCTTTTATCTAACAGCTTAGATGGCATAGTCATATTGATGACTGCATCTAATTGGTTATTTATCGGATTTACAATATACATTTACATTAGGTGTTGGGGAGGGGTAAAAGGGACAACAGGAATTTCAGTCTTTTTGGTTGTCTCATTTGGACTAGTTTTTAGCAGCTGATGGCGATGGCTAATGCTAACTTTGTTACTCAATCAGGCGGGCAAAATAATAGATTGCCTTCAGTTTGGGTACATTCATAATGCTGATTTGGACGCTGAAAATTTTAGAGCTGAATCAGCCTTCGAATCCTCATCTGAAATTAACGCCTGTAAGCGCAGATTTCAGATGAACATTTGACGCCAATTTTCCGCCTCCAGTATACTATAATGTGTGATGAGAATTCAGTGTGGACTTTTCAATTCTTTTTCAGCACTGAAAATAAATCAGCACCAAGGAAAATCAGCGCTGTGTGAATAACAATGCTGGGTTGACGGGTTGTAGTCAAATTGGACGCTGATTCTGAGGCAGATTCAATGCTGAATCCACGCCAGAATCAGCATCCAAATCAGCCATGTGAAAATACCCTAATACGTAAGGGAAATTATTTAACTGTGCATCAAGCCGATTTATTTTTTATTTGGAACCAGTTAAACATTGTAGTTTTAATTGGTTCTAGATCAGATTTTTGCTTTTTGGTGAACCAACGGATGATCATCTGTGGCCCTCTGAGTTGATCCGTGCATCTTCACATGCAGAGTTTACCAGATGATGGAAATAAACGTTTTTGGAAAATTTTCCTATTACAATAAATATATGGGGGTATTAAAAACAAAAAAACTTACACATGGACCTTGCTTCAAAGGAAAACAGAAAATGAAAACATAAACAGTTTTCAGCTATAAAAAACAAAGGGAGCGGGCTAATGAAAAACAAGATAAGTCCCTATCCCAGAGCCATGTACCGAATCCTGGCTTGGAGTGCCAAAACACACCCAGGACACCTACCCTCTGGCTTTATGGGCCCAAAGGGAAAACCTGGAGTGGATATTGGGAGCAGTCCCCCCCCACCTAAGACTGCCCAGTAAAAGCCAGACCCGAATCACTGCTTAAAGCAGTGAAAAAAAAATATACAGGTTGCCAAAGGATCCCTATTTCTCGGGCTCACTCCACCGCAGCCCTAAGGTGGGGTGGCACATATCGGCCCCTCTATAAAGTTTGGCCGTAATATAATAAAATATAATATATGTGTGTGTATGTATATATATATAGATTGCAGACGTTGTCCTATGACAAGACCTCTGCTTTCAAGTAGATGCATTTTTTATTACAACTTCGTGACAGGGTATTTCATTTACACACATATTGTATGTGTGGGGTGCTTTGGCTCAGGATCGCCGCTTGGGTCAAACGGATGGCACTCCAACATAAGGCACTCTGACAACGGCTTCTTCAAACTGGCTTCCGCCTGTTTTATTGCAGCACAGGTGTACAGCACAGCACCCAAAACAGCAGAATAAACAAAACCCTCAGGCCGTCAGGCCACTTACTAAACATAAAGTAGAGACCCTCTCTATTAGTGGTCAAGGCCTACCGCCAAGCACCACAGTCACAGTGCAAGGTCCTGGACAGGCTTCTCTCAGCCTCTTGGGGGCCAGAGCCTCACTTCAGCTCCACTGCTGCTCCAGATTCTGGCAACAGCCACGCCCCCCGATTACCTGGAGAGACAGGTTTTTAATAGGTCTCCAGGGATGTTCCAAAATCCCGTCCTGGAACGTGGGGACGACAACCCACCCAACGCTATCGCCGTCCCGGGAACGGCAACCCATTACTAGCCGCATTGCAGCCATGCTAGCTACCTGTGTCAGTAATCTATGGTTACTGACGCCAAATAGTTGCCTTCCCCCACCAAAACCAGGTTTTTGGTGGCACATCTGCAGCCGGTATACTGCTGTATTCCAACTAGTGGCAGGAACATGCGACTGCCTGCAGTCGCTTCGTGCCACATATCCCACCCCCCCCCCCCTTTGAAAAAGGCCGTAGGTCTTTCTCACCCTGCATAAACCTCCCTCCAGTGTCAAAGCTCCTACTTTGGGGTACGACTTTGCCTAAGTCAGACTGCCCTATGTTTTTCTGGGCGGTAACCATACTCTCAGGGGAACTATGTTCTGGTTTCACAGCCTGTAGAAGTTCTTTTTTCCCATTATCATGCAGATTTTTCCCACTTGTTTCTCTGCTATCATCTGCCATGTGGTCTCCAATTTTCAACTGCACAGCACCAGAATCATACATACCATCCAGGATTACTACCTTCTCCCAGGTACCTGTCTCTGAGGGCAATAACTCCCTTACCTTTGATGCTAACAAAACCCAGCCAGTGCACTCACCATAACTATGGGACATATTCACAGACTTTTTATCACTGTTTTGTCCACTCTCCAGTAGCTCAGAATCTGCAGGACCATAGTAAAGCCTATACTTTCCGCCATCACCAGACTCCTGGCCAGCACTGACCGTATGCGGACTCTGAGGCTCAACTGGTTCCTTTACTGTCACTGGCCCATGAAGCTCCGCTGAGGGTTCCCAACCTTCACTTATCCCAATATGGGCAAAGTATGGGCCATATGTTTCACTTTCCATCACATGGGTATCACCGTTGGTAGTAAGTACTTGACCTTTGTTTACCATCTCAGCTGGTTTACCTTTCTCAACAGCGGGCATACAGCACCCAGGCTCTGCAACTTCGCGGACATCATCCCATTGGACCTTATGGATATCAGGTGCAATCTCGACCACCAACCCAAGGTCACCTACACTGGGTGTTAAACACTCATACTGTCCAGACATCTCTACACTGGTCCTCTCAGCTATAGAGTTTTGGTCCTCTTCTTGCCTTGGGACACCGGCCTGCAACTTCTCAAAGGGAACCTGGTCTATCTTATTGACCATTTCCATTTCTATGGACAATCCATTAGTCACCATTACATTACCAAGCCCATCACTAGGGTCTGAGGAGTCCTTCATCCTCCCCTGTCCTTCATGAGGGTTTAAACCCACACCCCTCTCTGTGATGTCTAGCAACCCACTTTCTGCATCACCACTTGGAGACACATCCTCCTTATCTCCTACACCGGTCACCACCAAAGAACTCTCAACATTCGTCAGGATCCCTCCTGCATCTGGCCCACTGCTAAACTCACATAACTCACCAGATCCATGTATATTGTTTACACACTCCTCCATCCCGGAGTCCACTATTTCTGCCTTGCTATGTGGGGACATGTTTACTGACTGGGCCCCGGTCGTGTCACACATAAGAGGGTAACCACATTCACTATTTACCCTTTCCTTATAATGCTCTACACTCCCAGTGTGCACTTCAGGCGACACCTTCCCCTGGGCACCCCACTCACTGGTTCTGTTCAGACTTAGGCCGTGTTCACACGGCTTATTCCCGACGGATTTGTGAGCCGTATTGAGCGCACAAATCCGCTGTGAATAAGGGGCGGGACGGGGCGGGGCCGGAGGGCGGCGGGGGCGCCGCTCCCCGGCCCCATAGACAATGCATTGTTTACGGCGCGTCCGCGCCGTAAATAATGTGCATGTCACATTCTCTCCCCCCACGGCGGATTTGCCGAGCGGGGAGGAGCGACGGAATCCACTGTTCTCTATGAGAGCAGTGGAATTACCGTAATGACTCCGACGGATTGGCGCCGTATTGAAGCGCAAATCCGGCGCGGAATACGGCGCCAATCCGTCGGCAAATAAGCCGTGTGAACGGGGCCTTACAGTAATGGATGGAGATATTGTCTCACCATCTCCAGTAATGGTCACCATAGGAGCATGCTCAGCTTCTGTATCAGGCATCTCTTTTATACCATCCAGTTCACACAGTGCGGTAGGACCACCAGACTCTCTCCTGCACCTGAGCACGCTACCAGGTTCAATCACCGTCACCTTCACGCTCTTGTCATTAACCCCTTCAGACCTAGCATCAGAACCATCATTTGCAGGGTTTTCCGTTTCCCCTTTTGCAAAAACACCTGTTACATCAGCTTCACAAGAAGCTGTACTGACAGCGCACCTCTCAGGGTGGCTATCCACTACAGAACACACATCACCTGTATATCTTGCGCTGCTCTCCCCTACAGCCTGTAGGGGCACCAGTGAGCTTGTCTCCTCTTCTATCAGTGTAGCCTCTAGTTCAAACTTGGCAATTACCTGAGTTATACAGAGAGCTGAACTAAGACCCATTTGCAGGTTACAATTACCTAGTGAACTCATACCAACTACATTATCCTCAGCCAAGATCTCTAGGGGCACACCTGAGCTAATCCCCTCTACTATTGTGGCTGCAGTTTCTGTAGCACCTTGTTCAGAAAATAATGCAGTTAAATGATTTTTAAAAGACAAGTCCACATGCAATATATTTAGTCCATA
>JAODAL010036043.1:0-42206 GCA_025379985.1 Phyllomedusa bahiana
AGCAAAACCCCAGCAAAAAAAGTTAAATTTAACCCGGATGTAAATTGCGCAATAGAATTGAGCAGCCAAAATGAAGTGGTATTTGTATTGTAAAAACGGTGTTTCTTTAAATGAATACAACAGGAACTGGCTTAGATCCCACTTGGATATTGAATGTATATGCAGCTGCAGTGGACGCACACTGGATTTCAGATCCAATACCGAAAAAATCAGAAATAGAACATTCAGAGAACAGTCTCTGAGACAAGCTGAGACACCCCACAAAAATCGCTGTGTAAAAATCAGTTCTTCAGAAAGCGCTATCACCCGCAGCAGCACCTTCCCTGTCAGTACAGTGAGAGGAGTGTGAGCTCCCAGCGGCGCGCTCGGTCTTATATAGTGCGGTGACGTCACAGATCCCGCCGGTCTCTGATTGGCTTCATCTCTGCACATGTCATGCAGGCTATGCCCTTCTTCCTCCCAGAGTGCTTTGCCCCATGTAACGCCATGTGCTCACAGCCATTTTATCAATGAAAAGCACACTTCGTTCCCGCGAATCACCCCAAAGTTCGATTTCGTTACGAACCGAAGTTTTCCTGAAATTCTAAACGAATTCCACTTCGTTAGAATCGATTCGCCCATCTCTACTTATAACATTGGGACTAAGACCAAGCTTTCTGACACTGGACAGCACATTTCACTCATAATTGCCTTGATAGTCTTGAGATTTTACGGAATCCTGCACAAATTAAAGATCCCCTTTGCCACATGCAACAAAGTACCCCCAAAATATAACTGAGCTTTCTCCATGTTTCACAATAAGTACAATGTTCTTTTCTTTGTATGCTTCATTTTTGCATTTGTGAGCATAGAGCTGATGTGACTTGCCAAAAACACCAATTTTTTCTCATCTGACAAGACGACATTCTCCTAGATGCTTTACAGCTTGTCAATATGCATTTTAGAAAATTTCAGTCTCAGTTTTTTAAGATTTGCTTTCAACTGTGGCTTCCCCCTTGTTTGTATTCCACTAAGTCCACTTTGGCAAAGACAGTGACAGATGGTGAAATCTGATACTGATATACGTTGACCTTTGAGTTCACGTTTAATTTCTTTGGAAGTTCTTCTTGACTCTTTGTTTACCATTCATATTATCCACCTCTTCAATGTGTCGTCAATATGTCTTTAGATGCCACATGCAAATGTAGTAACATGAACCTCAAACTGTTTGAAAATAATGTTACAGCCCTTAGCTTTAACATGTTTGTCTATCATTTTCTTTCTAATCTCCTGAGACAACTCTCTCCTTAGATTCCTTTGTTACATGTGCAGTGTGGTATAAACTATGATACCAAACAGCACAGTGACTACCTCTCACCCTTCAAATAGACTGACTGAATACAAGTTTAGCATATCCCTATGGTGAAATTCTTTTCAATCTTTTTTAGGGGTACCATCATTTTGTCTGGGACAATTTCATTTGATTTTTTTTATGTTTTTTATTTTTCAGTTGAACCAAAACTCAAAAGCAATGTCTGATTTTAATCAGCAGTTTTTTATGAAATTTATTATTACTTCTGTCAGTTTCTAGTTATTTCATTGCCCATTGTGAGTTTTTCTTTATTTAACATAAAGGTACCAACTATTTTGCCCACGTGTGTACATGGTGAATTGAGAAGAAGTTAAAAATACATAAAACACATAACCACAGATACAATAAGTAAATAACAAGAAGAGATGAAAACACATACCATATTCCAAAAGGCAAAATCACTTGTGCCTGGCAAAGACCAGCATTTAACAGAATAAACATAATCCTCTGTTTACTCCTTCTGACAAGCGAACAGATAACTGAAATCAAAGTTCTGAGTTGTTAATTCCAGTCTCTCTATATATTGTGTTCCTCAAGGAAAATAACACTTTCTAAAAGGTGCCAATATTGTAGAAGTAAAGTTTATTTTCGGCATTGTGAAAAGTTATGCAATTTCTCAGCTTTAAGACTGGAGGAATGGAGGCAAACAATAATGTCCACATTAACCCACACAGACCTCCTAGAGTCTAACTGGAACAAATATCATGGATCTGTTAATAGGCAAACAATGTTCAATAAGCACACTCTTTTTTTTTTATAAGTAAACTGACCTAATACTTTTTAAAGCTGAGAGTGTTCTACTGCTGTGATAGTTTACCACATTACATCAGTAAGTCCAGGCAGGTAATTTATAGAGAATTACATAACTTGCTTCTCAACTTTGAGAATTATAGTTTTTCAACATAAACAAGTGTTTAAATTTACTGACACCAAATAGAAATCTAAATGAGGTACCTATTTGTTGGACCGCTACTGTTGTGACATTTTTTGCATGCAGTATTCAGGGTTGTATTCTGATCTATGCTTACTTCCATAGGTGTAATAACCATTGCTATAATAAAAGGGGCCCCACTTGGTGCAAGAACATTATACTTTTCTTGTAGAGAATGACAAGTTGGTTCTTTCTTCTATCTAGCACTTCTTTATCTGACATACAGCCCTAGTAGCCATACCTTTAATTATCACTACTTATGCTGCTATTTCAGTTTCCGGTCATTAGATGGTCCTAAAGTGCCCAAATTATTTTGCTATATGGCCCATGAATGTTTATTAAACTACTGGAAAGGACTTCTCCCTCATGATGGGTGTACTACTGGTTTGTCTGAAAAATTATGTAGAAAACTGCAGTTTTTTTCCAAAAAACAGTGTATTTATTTGCTAAAACAGCCTAATACGTAGACAGAGAAAGATACAGAATGTCAGGGGCTAATGAAGTTTGATAAAGTTGTTGTCTGGTTGTATTATTTTAAATCACCTATTGTTTGACTTACTTTATGCCCATACTTTGTCCCCAAATTGTAGTGCAGGATATTGCATCTCAGACAACTCCCCTTTCAGCTAGGCCACACATATTTACACTAAGCCATACCTCCTTGTTGAATGAGGTGCTAGGCATGTATGCCAGATTTTTGGTCCAAATTAAGCCAGAATTCAGGCATAGTTGCAATTGTTAATCTGCCCCTGTGTGTTTTAACACCCTTAAAGTAATATTGGTGGCATTATAGCACATGTGAAAACTATTGTTACATAATATAAATAAAAGCAGGTTTAAAGATTTTTGAAGAACACTCGCAGTTGTTCCATTGCTGTAAAAACTATATTATGAGCACATAAAAATGTAAGCATATGAAGGGGAAGATGGTTTTCTGTATTTCTGTTCTTTCTACTAATGTTCTGAAATGCAGTCTACTTTTCTGCATAATGTGTTTGATTCTCAGACAGAACAAACATAAACAAAAGCAAATTACTGTTCTATTTGTTTCTAAAAAGGACATAATTCATGGAAATATTTGTAATGTTGTTGATTTCTAAAAGCCCTAGCTTCTATTATCCACTTACAGTAATTAACATCCATTATGTAGTATGTATCACGCAAACATCTAATACACATGTCTCATTACACACAACTTTAAAAGTAAATGAAATAACCTTGAATTTTCTGTATTCTATACGAAATTGGGATCTTGTGTACATAATCTCTTAAATATCTCTATTACTCCAAGTTCATAGACAAGAAATGAAGGTGGCCATGGACACTAATATTTAGCTCATAACATGAGATTGTGCTAATGATTGTTGTGCTCTGTTTACACTGGCATTGTTACCAGTCGCAGCACTATTCTGTCAACAGTGTCAGTTAAGATTCGTTGGTGTATGTTGGCAAATGGCTCCAGCAAAGCTGTCATGAGGCTGAACTGTTTTGTACTGCATATTATATTATTGTCAGACCATATTTTTTTGAATGCTAATTATAAGTTTTACTAAGATTAATATTCTCCAAAATTGTACAATTTAAAAATATACCTTCAGCAAAAAAGTAAGCCCTAATACAGTTAAATGGATAGAATAATAAAAAAGCTAAACTAGATCCAGTTGTTATAGAGTCAACAGTCAACCAGTAAAAACTGTTTAACACTGGGACGTGAAAAAAAAAAAGCAAAAGAATTGCAAAACTGAAACCTTTCTGTTTATAAAACCACCTTAATGACCGCCCCTGACTTTTGAGTATTGGCGCTGCAGGTTGTCTATTTGTAGCGATGCCAAAAGACGTCACTGCAGACAGACGGGTTTTGTAGCTCTCAGTGTCGCAGCTGCACTAGGAACGGAGCTGTAGTTAATAGGTTTGTTCATAGAGCAGCCTCTATGAATGTCAGAGACTGGAGGGAATCTGTTATCCCCGGTAGTTTAGCCTTTGATTGCTGCGGTCCAGACCGCGGCATAATCAAAGGAGATTCTCCTGCTTCATCGGGTCATCTGGACTCCTGGTAACCCGATAGAGCCCGGAAAATATCTGTACAGTCAGCCCTGGAGACAAAGAGTAGCCCCAGGGCTGTCTGTATAGCTAGCCTACAGCTAGCCACACTGTGTGCTGCTCTGACCTCAGCTTGTCTCATGCTGGCACAGAAACAAATGTATTAGTATGTTACTACATTACTATGTGTAAAAAAAAAGTTAAATAGTTATCCCTTAATGAGATTTAAAGAAAAAAAAAAACATAAAAGTGTAGAAAAAATAAAAATTAAAAATAAATATTTAATAAATTATTGTGCATACACATTAGGGGCGACATTTGGTTTAAACGCCAAATAACATGTGCATAATAATAGCCTCTACAGCGAGTCAGAAATCAGGCACATTCTAGCACTAGTAATGACAATTCTGGCTCAGGTAAACCACTTTGAAAGTGGTATACCTGTTCAAGCAGCAATGCGCCTAGAAATTACAAAGTGCCACGGGCGCTATAATAGCACGTAGGCTATATAAAAATGTAACGAACGGGGCTGCGCTTGATACCTGTCTGGTGTCTGAAAAGACACCAGATGTCTGGCGCAGCCCCATTCATACATGCCACCCTATGCATCTGCTTTTTTATGTTCATGACACAAAAAAGTGAAAAATATTCTGCATTTATTTGTAAACTTAAACTTTGCTCCCAAAAAATACTACTTCTACATGAAATAAGTTCTCATAAAACTGTGTCACTTAAAAAAAAAAAAAAAAAAAGTTACGACTGTTGAAACACAGGGAGGCAAAACTATAATATATTTAGCTGCTCAGGCCTGGTGATTAAGGAGTAAAGTTTTTTTTTAGGACAGAGACCCCTAAAGAATACAAATCCAGATCATTCAACAAAGCATGGAACTAGGTGTGAATGTATAGTGATGAAAATACAGATACAGTTCAGTTACTGGGAATCCCTCCAAACAGAAAAAGAAACTTCAATGAAAATACCAAAAGCACACTGCCTTTTCAGCCATTAAACCACTGACAAATTTTTAGAATATGTAGATCTGTAAGTGGGGTAACAACTAACTTGCATTTTATTCTCTTTTGTGTATATATATATATATATATATATATATATATATATATATATATATTATATTATATTATATATATACAGGCAGTCCCCAGGTTACAAACGGGATAGGGACTGTAGGTTTGTTGTTCTTAAGTTGAATTTGTATGTAAGTCGGAACAGGTATATTTATTAAGTTTAATTCCAGCAAAATCTTTTTTTTGTTGTTTTGGATAGTGCAGGGAACAGTTTATACATTTTGTTTTGCTATTTGTGCCCCTGTTTAGAAGATTTCACCTCAATTTCTGTATCTCATGTGCTGCTGTGGCACGCTGCCACTTGGTTATTATGGGGCGTGACTCAGTGTGTGAAGTCAGCACGCCCAGCCATGCCCCAAAAGTCTCTGTTTGTAACTAGGGGACGGAGTAAGATTACACACTTGCTACAGATTCAGTGGTTACACATTCATTCATATCTCCATTCTCCTCATTCTGAAGTGCTCTGAGGGATTGCTAGCGAGTGACTACATGGGCCATTGAAGTTTTTATGTACATGGATCCAGTTTGAGATTACATGTGCTTGGTGACAGGGCACATAAATCTGATAAATGCCACCATTAGTGAATGGGTCGACTAAATCTCTAAAGGGATGCTCAAAGTAAGTAATAATTCAGCGTTTTGAGTATAGCCAAGCACGTGTGCTCTGTTCTATTCAGAACACCCATAGAAAGGAATAATGGGAATTGAATAGGCACAGTCAAATCATTATTCACAGCAGCCATAGTACCAAGCAAGAGGGACCCCTGTTCTGGAGATAGGTGTGATCCCAGATGGATGGGATCCACATCTTTCAGATGTTTATGGCATATTCTATAGACCTGCCATAACTCTTAGATGGGAATAGAAATTTAATAGGTCAACTTCTTAATTAAGTTGTTATCCTTTAACTAATAACATCTATACTTTTCATTTTTGCAATAGCATTGCATGAAAATATTGCTTCTATACATTCATCAATTCATTGTTTTGCTTATCTTATTGAGACCCTTGCTACAGTTGGTTTTCCCAGATGGATGACTTTTCCATAAACCTCAATAAATAATGTAAAGCTAGAGTTAACACTGTTGCATTAACGTGTATTTGATTAGAGAAACATTTTTCCTTTGTGCTATTTGCTGCCTTTGCCTTATTGATTATACAGAGAAGAGCTAATGAGGTGTAGGTTTACACAAGTACAACAGTGCAGGTGACACAAACAGCTATGAAAACTTTTACATGATAATGTCAAGCTAGTTAACTGTTTGGAGATGCAAAGTATAATTAACAGTTTTATTTCTATCCTTTGTCTTAGAGCAGGAGGGTTAGGTATTTGTGCATGCAAGATAGCACGGTTTATTGCCAATGAATAATTTGGCAGCATCCTGTTCCCATAGTAGCTTTGCTGCAGGGAATAACAACCCAAAGGCAAACTGTAATAATCTCTGTCTCCCTGGCTCCTCACCTTATGAATCTTAAATGATTATCACTGTCATCTGTGCATACTTCTTTCTAATGTGACAGAATACAGGGAACACAAATACCCACAAAAGAGGATATAAATAAAAGCAAATGGTAGTTGTGAGAACAAAAAGACATGTTCTGGAAAAGGACTGGGGATTGAAACAAATTAAAACTCGAAAAGATGAGAAAGACATAACAGAGACCTGATCACGTGATGACATAATCAGAGAGGAGGATGAAATACTGTGCACATAACTATGATTCCTGAAGTACTATATGTGCAGACATACTAGGAATACTCAAAGTAGGAAAGCGATCCAAGCAGTTACCAAGATGATATATTAAAAATTCCAGTTTTTGCAAAACTTCTTAAAATCAAAATATGTAGACAAGCAGCCAGAAGCAGTTGACAATTAGGCTGACGCGTTTCAGGGAAACAAAATGCAACTCTCCTTACGCTATGATAGGGAGTTGCATTTTGTTTCTCCGAATCGCGTAGCCTAATTGTCATCTGCTTCGCTGTTGCTACATATTTTTGATTTTAAGGAGGTTTCAATAAACTGGAATTTTTAATATATCATCTGGGAACTGCTGGATCGTCTTTCTACTTTGATGTTTCTGCACACTGCAACCAGGTGGATCCGTGCAATATTCCCCTTGGAGAGCGGTGAGCTGGCATTCTTTTTCTATAAGATACTAGGAATACTGCCACTACAAGTACATGCTGTGGCAACCTTGTAATTCAGATTTTAAGCATGTGAGCCACTGTATATTTTCAATGCAGTGACTTCTATAGTATGACTCATTTTAATAAAAAAAAAAACACAAAACAAAACAAGCTGTCTATACTTTATGGCTAAATAAATAACTTTACGACTGGCTATATCCTGTGACATTACTGTGTGTAGTATTTTCATATGCCTTTTACTGTGTTTATTAATTTTAAATTATGATATCATATATGAACGGGGACATCACTGTGCTCATTGTTTCTGTGCTCTAACATTGCTTGTTAACCTAGTACTCTGATACCGCTGTGCTTATTAACACACTAATGCCACAGGGACGTAGCTAGAGACTCATGGGCCCAGGTACAAAACTTCAGCTTGGGGCCACCCTACTCTCAGACACTGCCTGTGGCCAATACTTGTCAACAACAGGTTCCATAAGTGGTGTGGCTGATGTCCAAGGTGTAACGCGTTGTGAGAAAATGATTTCTATTAAAAGTAATTGTACAATAGAAGAAAATTAATTTCAAATGGAGCCAAAAAACAGTTACAAAGCCAAAGTTTCTATTCCACCCCCCTCCCTCACAAAAAAAAAAAAAAAAAAAAACTGTTGTGGGGTGAACTGCAATTGAGTTTAGTTTTTGATGTAGTTTATGCTGAACAGTTTAATTGACATGTTACCTGTATTCTGCGGGTCAGTAAGTATACAAGGGCTACATCATGTCATCACTATATAGTGACTAATACCATCATAATATTACTGACCAAATTAGTATACCAAGAACAATATTACCTATAACAACAATATGCAAGGACCAACTAACACCCCACATATCACTACCATATAGTGACTAATACCACCATAATGTTACTGAACAAACCAGTATTCCAAGACCAATATTACCAATAACAACAATATACAAGGACCAAATAATACCGCCACATCATGACTACATTTCACCCCCATAAATGGTTTGAGTAATACCATCGTGCTGTTACAGAATATAAACCATTACACTAAGACCACTATTACCACCACACAGTGACTATAGAGTGGTAGATACCAGTGTACACAGGCTCTGTAGACTGTATATTACCACCATACAGTGACCATATAGCGGTACATATCAGTACACACCGGTGCTGCACACATAATTCATTACAGGACAGTTACATTTAGCGACTCAACGGTGACGTATTTTCTGATGAGTCATTCATTCTTTTCTTTCTTCATCTGGTCCAGACCATCATGATGTCTTCTCACGGCCACAACTCGTCCATGTAGAATTTACCACACAACCATGTAAGACTCCAAACAGTGAAAGTTCTCCCAACCAACTATAGGACTCTCATTTGTGCCACCAGTAAGTGGGAACACACCCACATAGTAGAAACACACCGACACACATAGTAGACAGCCTCCCCACAGATTAGATAGATGGATAGGAATACACTTCTTTCAGGTAGGTTGGGTCCTTAAAAATTAGATTAGTGGCAGACTCTTGCTATTAAGTAGTTAAAATCCTCCTTCAGTATAAGGTTTCCTTCTAGTAGGTAGGTAAGTAGATAGGGCCCCTTCTAGTAGATAGGCAGGTAGATAGGGCCCCCTTAAGGTAGGCAGTTAGGGCCACTTAGGGTGGGCAGATAGGGCCACTTAGGGTAGGTAGTTAGGGCCACTTAGTGCAGGCACATAGGGCCACTTAGGGTGGGCAGTTATGGCCACTTAGGGTAGGTAGTTAGGGACACTTAGTGCAGTTAGTTAGGGACAAAGTGAAGGTAGTTAGGGCCACTAAGAGTAGGTAGTTAGGGCCACTTAGTGCAGGTAGTTAAGGACAAAGTGCAGGTAGTTAGGGCCACTTAGGGTAGGTAGTTAGGGCCACTTAGTGCAGCCAGTTCCAGCATCTAATATGCCCTAAGCCTAGCGATAAACTTAGAGCCTAGTACGGGCAGCGGCGCAATGTCGTCATTACATCGCGCCGCTGCCTTCAGTGGTCTAAGCAGCTGGTATCAGTGTATACCAGCCACTTGGCCTCAGTTGCTGCCTGCACCGCGCAGGCAGCGGCTGTGAATGCAGTATTGCTGGGTCTATGTGACCCAGCGATATAGCGTGTGGCAACGGGGGCCTGTGGGCCCCCTTGACACAGGGGTCAGGTCACTACTGCTATCGTTGCAACCCCTGTAGCTACACCACTGATTTGGAAAACACTGTGTTTTTATCTAATTCTGATTGTGGCATCTAGTGTCTTTCATCAGTACAAAACATCTTTGTATTCTTTTATCTCGTCCTTTGCAATTTTGGCTTTAGATAGTAATGTCTTTATTACATACATGTTATGATTTGACTGTGTTATTTACTTTTGGTCATAAATTTCTTTATTGATACAACTGTAAATAAAACGTTTTTATAACACAGTGTCAAAAATTACTTTTCTTACAAAATTATTTATCAAGCATGTTTGTACATGTAATGTACAGTAATATTACTGTATTACTTTCTTAGATACATACTGTGACATTACTATGTTTATGTCTATGTAGTGTACAATATTACATTATTATTTTTAAAACAATATTTTTACATACTACTAGAGTACTGGTTTATGAACATGTAGTGTACATTTTTAATAATTACATATATACTGTGATATCATTGTGTTTTTTAAAAATTATATATATAAAAATATATATATAAAATTATAATAAAATAATAAAAAAAATATAAAAAAAAAAAAAAAAAAAAGGTAATAACACAAACACTACTTATTACTTTTTAACTGTGATAAACGTCTTTAAAGTACTGTGTTAAATAATTTTTTTTAAATGTAATTTTCAACATCTATTTTTCAGTGAAAAATGCGCTAAGTATGAAAGTGGTTTTTGCGCTCAAAAGGGTCTACATTCAGTGCACCCGCCTGTGGTTGGCGCTTATGGAACTTAGGGCTTAGTAATGCACCAAACATGTATGGGGCTATAGGGGCTGGAAATAAATTTGATTAGCATGTCAGTGAATAGAAACATGGTAGGATTTTGCTTGGTTCCCACGGTTCAGCGCCTTTGTTTGAGCTCTTGTAAAAAAAAGGGGGAACACAAAAAATTTTTTTAAAACTTGATGTAGAAAAATTTTAAAAATTTTAAAAAACTCATGGTTTTTGGGTAAAATTCGTTTTAGATCTTTTAAATTTTAAAATACTTTTTAAAAGAGATTTTTTTTATATTTTGGGATATTAAAAAAATTTTTATTTTAAATTTTTTTAAAAATTTTATTAAATGAAAAAAAAATTTAATTTTATATATTTGAAAATATAAAAAATTACTTTTTTTTATTTACGGTGAATGAGAAATTTTAGACATGTTCTGCCCAAACCAAATCTTGCTCCATTCGACTCCTCGGGCTCGGGCAGTTACACTAAAATAGGTCTGCCCCGTTCGGCAGAAAAAATGCCCTTTGTTTTGCCCACCCCATTCATAAAGATCAATATTATTGTGGGGGCCCCATGCCCCCAAATGCCCCACTCATTAGCACATTTAAAAATTTCGAGTCTTGCGAAAATGGCCTGGCACACTTTGGCACATTAGAATCGTAGCAAATCACTTTTGGGGCATTTTCCCAGAAAAGGGTTAAAAACCCCTCTACATGCCCTCTTTAAATTTTCAGAAAAACATTACTAATACCCCCCAAAAATTTAATATTACAGTGGGGGAAAAAAAGTATTTGATACACTGGCAAATTTTTCAATTTTCAAACCCGCAAAGAATGGAAAAGGGCTGTAATTTTTTTTCATAGGTACATTCAACTGTAAAAGACAGAATCTAAAAAAAAAAACCATAAAATTATTTTTCAGATTTTAAATAATCCATTTGCATTTTGTTGCGGAATAATTTTTGATCCCCACCAACCCCCGAATTTCCCGGCCTCACAAACCTGTTTTTTCTTTAAGAAGCACTCTTAGTTTTTTAACAGGGCTTTAAAAAGGGCTAATTCATCCGCAATTACGCTCGAAAACCGATTTTTGGGTGGAATCTCAAAATCATTACGAATACAATTCTCAAAGGGGAAATAGGATTACTCCCTCTCCCCGCCAGGAAATCGCCGGGGGGGATAAGTGACAGGTCATTTTTTTAGTGGGGTATGTAATGTTGTAATGAGGTTTAAATGGCCGGGGAGGTGCGTCTCCCCCCCCCCCCCATTCCCACCCCCCTCCTTCCCCCCCCCCCTAGCACACCCCCCCCCCCCCCCCCAAAAACGCCCCCCCCAAATAAGGGGCCATGTAACAAGCCTTCTCTGACTCCTGTATTATTGTACTGGTTTTGAAATTTTTTTTACCTGTAAAAAGACCCATGCTAAAACTCAAAACAATCAACTCCAACCCTCCTCTATGGCCAAGACCCCAAACAGTGCTAAGGACACACAAAAAAAAGACCTGCAAAAGGCGGGGATGGGGTTAAAAGACCTAATAGACAAGGGAACCCCCTTCTAAAATTTTCCCTTTTAACAAAATATGCCATCAAGGTTAAAAAAATTGCAAGGGAAAAAGGGGCCCTTGCTCACGTCGCACATTCCGGCCCTTCAAAGTTTGCCATTACCATCGGATAACAGAGGAGGGAGAGAGAAGGTCTTGTGGCAACGAGACCCAAAAAAGAACTTTTGCTATCAATCCAAACCCCTGTTTGGGAAAAAGAACACCCCCTCCCAACAGTAAAATATATGGTGGGAAAAATCTTCTTTGGGGGGGGTTTTGTCAAAGGGGGGCAGGTTTGAAAAAAAAGGGCGGGTGGATAGGGCCATGTTTTACATGATTTTGGCCAACAACCTCCTTCCCTCAGTAAGAGTATTGAAGATGGGTAGTGTCTGGGTCTTCCAGCATGACAATGACCCAAAACACACAGTCAGGGAAATTAAGGAGTGGCTCTGTAAAAAGCATTTCAGGATCCTGGTGTAACCTAGCCGGTCTCCAGATTTTAACCCAATCAAAACTCTTTGGAGCTAGCTGAAACTCACTGAAACCTGAAAGATTTGGAGAATAGCTGTATGGTGGATTGGGCCAAAATCCCTGATACAGTGTGTGCAAACTCGGTCAACCTTCTAGGGCTTCTTAAAGAAAAATTGGTCCGTGATAGCCAAAATCCTTTCAGGTTGGCAGGTGATCAAATACTTATTTCATGCAATAAAATGCAAATTAATTCCTTAACAATCACACAATATGATTTTCTGTTTTTTTTTTTTTTTAGATTCTGTCTCAGTTGAAGTATAACATTACAGACCTCCCCATTGTTTATTGGTGGTGGGAAACTTGCAAAATCACCAGTGTATCATATACTTATTTTTCCCCAATCTATCTATCTATCTATCTATCTATCTATCTATCTATCTATCTATCTATCTATCTCTCTCTCTCTCTCTCTCTCTCTATATATATATATATATATATATATATATTGTGAGCACTTGCTTGCTTGCTTGGCCGCCATCTTGGATAGGCCAATGGTCATTAGCTCATGGGTTCGTCGCTTTTCGTAAGTGGGCTGGCACTCCAACATATATCACATGGACCACAGGGGTTTTGTCCAATGGGCCAGTTTTATTGGGAACAGGTTACAGAAAACATAATACAACGCAAATTAAACTCTGGCCATCCAGCCACAAACTAATCCTTAGAGACTCCCTCTCTAACTGTAGTCTTGGCCTATTACCAGCACCACAAACCCTTTTACCAGCCACTGCTGGGTCCAGCTTCCCCAAGCCTCTTTCCAACTCCACCACTGCTCCACTGCCAGGAAGCACACCCCGCCCACAGATCACCTGCAGTACCAGGCTTTTTATAGGCCTCCTGGGTCCTACCAAAAGCCTGTCCTGGAATTGGGGAATAGCCACCCACCCAATGCTATAGCTGTTCCAAAAAGCCCCTCCCCCCATACATAGACACCTGTAAGTTATTCTAACTGCTACTGTAAGTGTCAGTAACATAGCGTCACTGACCCAATATAGGACAAGGTCCTCGGTGGTGGATCTGCAGCAGGTCTCCGGCTGCACATCCGCTAGTGGCAGAAACATGTGACTGCCTGAAGTCACTCTGCCATAACAGAGATTGATGAAAGTTCATTTAGAAGAATGTGGTTAGAACTGCTTGGAGCTTTAGGTAATTAGACAGTGTTATGTTTCCTCCGTTGGTCTAAAATGTGTTCATTAAATGCTTAATCATTGATAATCTGCCCAGTATTTCCATCTTTGCGATAAAGATACTTCCTGGGAGCTGATCTCTCATAGTGGCTAAGCACAGTCCCTGCTAATGAGCTCCCTATAGTGTGTTGACTTGGCTGTGTTCATAGATCCCCAGGGCTGCTTTGCCAAAAGAGCATAAAGATTAGTGATTCCCAGGGTGGCTTATGCTCCTGCTACCTAGAAAGCATCATTTGCTGGAACAAGTTAATAAAGCTGCTCTGTTTTTATTTGTTTTATAGTCGTAAATGTTTAGATATTTTCCACCTTTCCAATTCCTTAATGTGTAATTCCATGCTTAGTTACTACACATCTATATTGTGCACAGGGTATTATTATAATTTGGAACTATTACTGATTTCAAATCCCAATATATATATTCTTATCGCTCTATAAAATGTTTATTGCAGAATTTATATTACAATTATTATTATTAATATTAAATAGAAAGTGTTGGAAGATGACTACAATATTCCATTACTTTCTCATCGGTGAAGGTCCATCTGATGGGATCCTCACCAACTCTCTAAGTGAAAGATAATTGCCCTGATTCATTAAAACTGTCTAATGCTGTCTTTGTTGCCAATAACAACCAATCAGGACTCTGCTTTCATTTTTGCAGAACAGTATAGGAAATAAAAGCTGAGCTTTAATGGTTGCTGTGGGCAAAAAACACAGCATTAGATAGTTCTTAAAAATGAGGCCTAATATTCTTTCCTGCACAGCAGTGGTCCTGGCCACCTACTGTGCCACTGGTCTAAAATGTGTTCATTCAGTGTTTAATCATCGATAATCTGCCTAGTATTTCCATTGCAATAAAGATGTTTACTAGGAACTGAGCTCTCATGGTGGCTAAGCACAGGCCCTGCTAATGAGCTCCCTATAGTGTGGCCACCTACTGTACCACTGGTTTATCATGTGTTCATTAAATGCTTCATCATTGATAGTGTGCCACTGTTTCATTTTAAATGGGTTATATAATAATAATAATAATAATAATAATAATAATAATAATAATAATAATAATAATAATAATAATAATAATAATAATATGTAATTGGGGCCAGGGTGGTCCAAAATATGTATATATAAAAACCTAATACTTACATAGCATTCCCCCACCACTGTCACTTCTGAGCTCCCAGTAATCTGCTCCTCCTGACTACTAGGTTTATGTCTCAACATGCTGGAAAGGCTTGCACCTCATTGTAAGTGAATGGAAAGATCTAAATAAAAGCTTGCAATGCAGCACTTTATTTAATAATTCCTTTGCTTAAGATTTATTAAAACTCGGGTATAAGCCGACCCGAGTATAAGCTGAGTCAACTACTTTTGCCACAAAAAACTGGGAAAACGTATTGACTCGAGTTTAAGCCTAGAGTGGAAAATGCAGCGGTTGCTGATTAATTTCAAATATAGAAATGGATGCCAATAAAATTACATAGGCTGGTATAGGCAGTTTAGTGTCCCCCATAGGCAGGTATAGGCAGTTTAATATCCCCCTTAAGCAGGTATAGGCAGGTATATGTCTCCATAGACAGGTACAGACAGGTTTATGTCCCCCATGGCAAGTATAGACAGGTCTATGTTAACCATAGCAGATATAAACAGTTTTATGTGCCCCATAGGCAGGAGTAGACAGGTCTATGTCCCCCATAGCAGGTATAGACAGGTATATTTCCCCTCATAAGCAGGTATAGGCATTAATAGGCAGGTATAGGTCCCCCACAGCAGGTATAGGCAGGTACATGTCCCCTTATAGGCAGGTATAGTTAATTAAAGGCAGGTAGAGGCATTTATAGGCAGGTAGAGGCAGGGCTTGTTAAAAAAAAATACAATACTCACCATTCTCCTCTACTGCTCCAAGGCTCGCGCTCTGTCTTCTGGCAAAGGCTGCATGATGTCATCAGGCTGTGCAGGCAGCCTGTGCCGGAGACTCTGTAATGTCGCATGTCTTCTTGCGGCCTTCCGGAGTTCTGTTGTGGAGAAGGACCGGCCTCTGTTTTCGCAATAGAGTATTCAGCTGTATGCCTTCAGGATCAATACACCGAAGCGATCCTCGCCAGGCCCGGGCCATGGCAGGCCCGGACCCCGAGTTCCCCGGAGATTAAGCTGAAAGCGCTCCCAGGACAGCAACCCCACACACGCAGAACGTGTCGGAAACCCGGGATTCGCTATTTTCGCCCCAAAGGGGACCTTAAAACGAAGTGTCTCTGCCATGCCGGGCCACCCAGTGCCCGAGCGCCGACAGTGACCGATTTAAAAGCCGAGGGGGGTTTTTTTCAGCTCATTTTTTGGGGCGGAAAAACGGGTTTAAACCGGTAATAGATAGGTCACAAAAAGCCCAAATAAAATGTGCCTCTACACTGACATATTTGAGACTCAGGGCCTTGTTCACATGCTTTGATCCAGGAGTTGATAATCCAAAACAACTTAGACCCCCAACTGCTCCTAGTGAGGCTTGTGGGGAGTGGTTAATGCTTTATTACACTGAAACAGCTCAAAAATGTCTCACAATGATCCTTTCTGTCCCCACCCTTATCTGCCACATCTACAGTAAAGGCCTCAAATGGTCAAGCTATTCCAGGCTCTGCATTCATCTATTCCTTTGCTCCTTTACAGGCCTTCAACTTGGGCAAGCTGTTACGGGATAAGTTTCACTCTCCGGATATAGGGAGATCATTAACCCATATGTGTGTTACAATCTAGAGTAATTAAACCATTTGACAAAGCTCTCGGATGTGACCAGGTTAGATTATAATGACTGGAAAGATGTGGTAATAATAATAATAATAATAATAATAAATAATCTTTATTTCTATAGCGCCAACATATTCCGCAGCACTTTACAAATTCAAGGGTAAACATACAGTCATTACACATTAAAAGTACTTACAAATGAGACACAAGGTGTGAGGGCCCCTGCCGTGAGAGTTTACAATCTATTCGGGTGTAGGGGTGAAACATACGGTAAAAGAGCCAAGTTTAACAATGGTCCGTCATGTTCATAATAGGGGGTGGTTTACATGACAAATGGATGAACCTCCCACCCAGACTGTACATCTATATACAGACAAGTGCCTGTGAGTGCCAAGTGCGGGATTTGACAGATGTGGGGTGATAGCAGTTAGGGATCTTGGTGCCAGACCGAGAAGATGTTGTTCTCAGGCCCTCTTAAAACTGTGAGGGTTGTGAATGTGCCTGATCACCCGCGGTAGCATATTCCAGAGAATTGGTGCCGCACGTATGAAATCTTGTAGGCGGGCAGGGGAAAGGTTCGGATGATTGAGGAATGTAGTCTGATATAAATCAGCAGAGCGGAGAGCAGGGGTAGGGCGTAGACAGAGACTAGGGAGGAGATGTAGGGAGGAGCAGCGCTGTGGGAGCTTTATGGGTGAGAGTGCTGATTTATACTGTATCCTGTACTGGATGGGCAACCAGTTGCAGTGGGCTGACACAGGGTAGAGGCATCAGTATAGCGGGGTGGAGAGAAAGACAAGCCTGGCTGCTGCATTCTGGACAGATTGGAGAGGAGAGTTTGCAGAGAGGGAGACCGATAATCAATGGAGTTGCTGTAGTCAAGACGAGAAAGAATAAGAGCAGTAATGAGAGTTTGGGTCGTTTCCACAGTGAGAAATGGTCGGAGTTTGGAGTTATTCTTGAGGTGCAGGGGACAGGAGCGGGCAAGGGATTGGATATATGGGTAAAAAGGGCAGATCAGAAACCCAAAAAAACCCCTAGACAGGGCCTGCTGCCTAGGGGAAAAAGGTGGTACCACATACAGAAACAGAATAGCAGGGGGGGGGTTGGTTATTAGATGGCGGAAAGACAATAAGTTCAGTCTTTGTGAGGTTTAGTTTCAGATGGAGAGAGGACATGATGTTTAGAGACGGGGGACAGACAGTCACTGGTGTTTTGTAGCAAGGGTGGAGTGACGTCACGGGAGGAGGTGTATAATTGGGTGTCATCCGCATAGAGATGGTACTGGAAGCCAAATCTACTGATGGTTTGTCCAATGGGGGCTTGTACAATGAAAAGAGGAGAGACCTAGAACTGATCCCTGAGGAACCCCAACAGCAAGAGGAAGAGGAGAGGAGGTGGAACCAGAAACGAGACACTGAAGGAGCGGTCCCGAGAGGTAGGCGAGAACCAAGCGAGAGCGGGGTCCTGGAGGCCAATGGTGCCGAGTATGCTGAGGAGAAGTTGGTGATCCACGGTGTCAAATGCTGCAGAGAGATTGTAAGATTTCCTTTTTCTACTTAGGGGTAAGTAAGTAAAATATCCCGGTACAATACAAGTTTATTTACAATGTGCATTGCAGATAACTGGTGTCTTGGATTAAAAAAAAAAAAATATGTTTTTGTTGAGACATCTCTGAGTTCCTTTGTTCATTTGTTGGGGTTCTTCAAGCTTGTTCCTTTTTATCTTTTTTTTAAAAAATTGACTATGGTGTCATTATTTAAATATAAGTTTGCTTAACATACAGCCATTTTGTATTCTTTTGTATTTGTTTTAAAAAACCTTTGATATAAAGAAGATTTTTTTCTAAAGAAAATAAAATGAGTCATGAAATGTCATTTGGTTCCTTAACCCCTTAAGGACACTGGATGTAAACCTACATCCCAGTGTCGGTAAGGGACTCTGTAGCGGGATCGCGAAGTGATTCTCTCACATTTGGGGGTGAAGGCTGCAACTGCACTAACACCTGCCGGTTACAGTGCGGAATGGAGCCAGTTCAAATCTGTGCTGTTTAACCCTTTAGATGGCCGACATACCCCGTGCACCTTCCCCACTCCCCAAACGGAGAACCCGCAGTGATATCGCGGGGCCCAGTTTGCTTAACATGGCAGCTGGAAGCCTTGGGGAGGCTTCCCTCACGCTTTGTTTTTTGTTTCACTAGTGAAAAGCATTTTGTAACCTAAAGGCTGTATAAAGGATTTCTCCCCCCAGTGGAGCACCCTAAATGTAGTGAAGCACCCTAAATTTAAAATAAAATAAGAAAAGTTCAAAACCCCCCTTTTGCCATTTTACAAATAAAATATAAAATAAAAATTACACATATTTGGTATCGCCACGTCTGATACATTGAACACCGTAGAAGAAAAAAATTCCAACAAGAAAATTGCATTTTTTGGGTCATTTCATGTACACTAAAATTTGGAATAAAAGTGATCAAAAAAGTTGCATGTATTCCAATCTGGTACCAATGAAAAGTAAAATTCAGGCCACAAAAAATGCACCCTTAATCAAGTCTGTATGTGTTAATACAAAAAAGTTATTGGTCGTAGAAAATGGATCCATGGCGCAAATTTCCAAATTAGTAAATTTTTGGATTTTATTTTACGGTACCAAAACAGAACGAAAACCCTTCATGTTTTGTGTTGCTGGAATTGTATCAACCTGTAGAATATAGATGACACATCATTTATAACAAAAAGTGAACAGAAAAAAAAAAACAATTTGACCCGCTTTTTTTGCGTTTTCCCAGTATATTCGAATGGTATGGTGAATATACCATTAGAAAGCACATCTTGTTTCACAAAGTAAAAGCTCTTATATGTCCATTTAACTGGAAAAATAAAAAGTTATGGCTCTTGGAAGGCGGGGAGGAAAAAACGAACATGTCAACCAAAAAAAATGCAAGCTCTTTAAGGGGTTAAAGTATATTTAGATATTTTAGTCTTTTATCTAATGTTTATACCTCAATTCTGTAATCGCAAGGCAAGTACGTTTCTTTAAGAGCTTAGCAACAGAATCATGTAATATGCTTTATAAATGCTTTTATCCTTTTAAGTAACCTTTGCCAAATATTAATCTGATTGGTCAGTGACGTTTTTTTTCAGCTAATTAATATTTTTTTTATATTTTACTAGTATTAATGTGAAGGGGTCATGCCTTGGGGAGACTTGGGTAAGCCTATACCAATGGATCTGTCTTTTGTCTCTTTCCTGTCTGGTTGGGGCCAGGATGGTAAAGGTTAAATGTTTTTCTCTCCCCTAAAAGGAAACTTATGCTAATCAGTAATTTGAAATCCACAGGTAATTAGAGATTGGACTCTATTTGAGAGTCAACCTAAAGTTTTGAAGTAACAGTCTGATGACATTTGTTTTGTTCAATCCCATTTTGAATTTCCCAAATCCCCACAATTTCGCCACACAGAATAAGGGAGACATGTATGATCGGATTTATCACTCTTTTGTGGCATCAAATATGCCAAAGTGAGCCGGCTATGATGTATAATGCACCTAATGAATGTGTTAGGTGCATTGTTTGTAAGACTCAACACTTTTTTAATGCGCCTAAGATGACGGGGCGTTCTGGGGGCATGTCTCACCACACTCGTATTATTAGACACATATATGAAGTTGGTTCGGCAAAACTAGGCACATTACTGCTCGGTCAGGCAGACCTATTTCAGTGTGGTCTGCCTGAGCCTGAGAAGTCGAAGTGGAGCTAGATTTGCTGTTAGGGAAAAAAATGTCCAATATTTTTCAACTTATACCAGTACAATAATAAAAAGTAAATTATGAAAATGATCAAACTATATAAAATTTAATTATTTAAATTTAATAAAAATTTTATATAAAATTAATGTAAAAATATATAATATCCCAAAAATATAAAAATATGTCCTTAAAATGTATTTTAGATTAAAAGAATCTAAAACTAGTCTTATATTAAAAAAACCCCTGTTTTCAGAATTTTTAAAATTTTTTAAATTTTTTACTCAAAAAATTTTTTAAATTTATTTTTTGTGCCCTCACCCTTTTTTTCTACTAAAAGAAAGAGCCAGCCACCACAGGTTTTGCTGGGACCTGGGGTTTCCCCCAAAGCAAGATCAGTACCACAGTTTTTTTTCTAAAAAAACTTTTTTTTCCCACCCTAGCCTTTTTTTAAATTTTTTGGTCTTTAAATTAATGGGGCCTAAGTTGTAATGTGCAGAACACACAGGCGAGGCGCGATGAACTTTAGAAACCCTTTGTGAACGCACAAAAAACACTTTCATATATTCAGGTGCATTTGACACTGAAAAAATAGATGAAAAAGTGAACTTCAATGCACCTAGTTCAATACAGGGTCCCCCCAAAATGTTTCACAATGTAAAAGGTTTTTTTTGTTTCTATTTTGTTTTCTTTTTTTAAAAAATTTTGGGTTATATGTTGTAGAATTAATCAAAACACCTTGTTTGTTTTTCCCCTGGTTTTTAAAAGGGAAAAACCAAAAAATTTTTTTTAATAAAGCCCCCTTTTATAAGTCTGAAAGGGGACATCAAAATTCTAGAAGGGGTGTCCCCCGTTTTGGACTCGAGAAAAAAACGGGTTTATAGATCTCCTCTTCAGTTCTTTGTGTGAACCCCTTTCCCTTTTTTTCCCTTTCTTTCTTTCTTTCTTTCGTCATTTCTTTCTTTCATCATTTCTTTCTTTCGTCATTTCTTTCTTTCGGTAAATTTCTTTCTTTCTTTTGTAATTTCTTTCGTCATTTCTATCTTTATCTGTTTGTCCCTAAACCTAAAAAAATATTATGCCAAATTACTGGGTAAAGTTCAAATAGGGCAACATGCATGAATTTTGGCATTTTAAAACCCCCAATTTTCATGCGCTTTAAATAATAGCATGAATGCGGGGCACATAAAAAGAGAGGGGCGAATTTTCCTTCGAATTTTCGTTCGCTCACGTCCCCCCAAATTTTCCCCGACAAAAAATAACTTCGTTTCCAAAATTATTTTTGGGACAAATTCATTTAAAAAAAACACTTTTTCCCCGGGCTGCACAGGCCTGCGGGGTCCCTTTTTTAGAAAAATTGTCCCAATGCTTTAATTTTTGCATTGGAGCGGGTTTGGTCTTAAATTCAATGGGGGGTTTTAGTAGGGACGCGCACATGACTGCCCCCCTTTAAAAAAGCTTCACCAAAAATTCCCTGGGCACTTAAGAGGGAAAAAAATGCCCAAAAAATGGGGGGGGGGAATGTAGCCTGAAAAAAGTCTTTGGCCCGGGGGCAGCTGGAAAAAAAAAAGCTGAGGGCTCGGGTGGCAACATCATAAACAGATTTTGGAGGTGACGGCGGAAACCCACAGCAGCTTTAAAGGTCAACAGGGGCCCCAAAATGAAAATTCTGGAGGGGGCCCAAAAACAGGAGTAGGCCAAAGAGGGGCCCCAAAATTTGACCCCAGTGTGGATTGAGGGCATCAAAAAGCGGGCAGCAGCGGGGGCCCAACGTGGAAACAATGACTTTCTATAGGTGGAAAAAAAAAAGGATTTAGGCCCCTAAAAATTTGGGCACAATGACACAGTGTGTAGGTCACGGAAAGACCCACAGCGCAGAAATGAGGTCAACAGTGGCACAAGGGCCACAGTGTTTAGGTCACGGCGCAGCAGCTGAGGTCAAACAGTGGCAAAAATAAACATTTGGAGGGGGAAAAAAAAAACAGGAGTAGGCCACAGAGGGGACAATGACACAGTGGGTGGGTTTCCGGCAGCGCCCCCAGCGCAGCTTTGAGGTCGGGACAGTGGCAAAAAGACACAGTGCGAAGGTCACGGCAGCAGCCACTCACAGCATGAGGTAGAAGTGGCAAAAATGCCATTCTGGAGGTGGGAAACCGAATTTACCACAGAGTGGCAAAATTGACAGGAGGGGGAGGTGGACGCGGAAAAAGCAGCATGACCCAGACAGTGGCCAAAAATGACACGGGGTGTGTGGGTTCAGGGCAGAAACCCAAGCAGCAGCATGAGGTCGGGCCCTGGCCAATGAAATTTGGAGGGGGCAAAAAAGGAGTGGGCCACAGGTGGGACAATGACACAGTGTTTTGGTCCCCGGCAGCACCCACAAGCAGCACCCATGGGGTTTCAGCAGTGGCACAATGACAGAGTGAGTAGGTCACGGCACAGCGCATGATTCGACAGGGCAAAAAGCATTTTGGAGGTGGAAAAAACAGGAGACCAAAAGGGGGGCCCAATGACACAGTTTGGGGGTAAATGGCAGCGGGCCCCAAGCTGCAGCATGGGTCAGAGATTGGCACAATGCCCAGAGGTGTAGGTCACGGCGCAAGCATGAGGTCAGACAGTGGCAAAAATGAAAATTTTTGGAGAGGGAAAAACCCAGTAGTGGGCCACAGAGTGGCACAATGACGAGAGGGAGGTGACGGGGGGTGGGCAGAAATTAAAGTAAAACAGGGGCACAATAAATTTGGGGGGTGGAAAAACTGGAGTAGGCCACAAGTGGCAAAAATTTGAAAGGGAGTGGAGGTGACTGGGCACAGCATGAGGTCAGACAGTGGCACAATGACATTCTAAAGGGGGAAAAAAACAGGAATAGGCCACAGAGTGGCACAATGACACGTGTCTAGGTCAGGGCCACACCCAAGCAGCAGCATGGGGGTCAGACGTGGCACAATGACTTTTGGAATGGCAAAAAGTATGGGCCAAAGAGTGGAAAAATTAAACAGAGAGTGGGGGTAGGGCGGCAGCGCTTTGAGGTCGACGTGGCACAATCAATTCTGAAGGTGGCAAAAAATTTGGATTTAGGCCACAGAGTGGCCAATGACAGAGAGTGGGGTGACGGGGGGCGGGACAACAGCATTAGGTCAGAGAGGGGGAAACAAGGGGAAAAATGTGGATGTAAAGGACCAGCAACAACAGCAGAATGAGGTCAGACAGTGGAAATTTTGACAGGGTGTGGGGGTTTGGGTGGAAAATTTCATTCCCGGGAAAAGAGGGTTTGGGGGCAAAAGGAGAAACTTTTTCGCAGATGTGGGGCATCAGGCGGGTGGCGGCATCATTTAGTGGCTGGGCAGGTAGTTTAAACCCCGACTCTTTTCCCTCACATTTTGGGGTTTGGGCGCCCAGGGGCTGTGTATTTTTACGCCTAAGGCATTGGGGGTGTGGGAATTGGGGGATCCCGCCTGATTATCTTGAAAAAGGGAAGTGTTCCCCCAATTTCCCGGGGACAAGGGGGTTTTACCTTTGGGGGTAACGATGGCCCCCGACGCACTGATCACCCGCTTTGATGCCACACTACTGGTGGGGCAGGAAGTTTCCCCACTGAAAACCCTTCGGCAAGTTGGGGCCAAAACCCCAACCAGTTTGGTTCCCATAGTCCAGGGGAAAATCTTTAACGGGGGTGGCAAGTGTTTTGCCCTTTGTAGGCCACTACCTGTTGGTTGGGGTTCTGCCCGGGTCCTGCTGCTCCCTTCGGGGTAAACTCCCCACCTCACGGGCCCCGGGGTAAAGGGGAAGCTGCTCATCAGTGACCCCAAAATTTTGGTTCCCGTGATGGGGTTTTTGGTACGGTTTCTGACCCCCCCCCCCTTCCCCCAGAAACCCCGGGGGGGAAAAATTTTTTTTTACTTTAGCGCTGAAGAACCCCCCTGCAGAGGGGGGGACAAGGCCGGGCAAAAAGGGCACGGCCCAACAAAATAGGGGAGGTTTTCCCTATAGAATTTGAGTTTGTCCCCCCCCACCCTTAAGCGGGGAAAAGGCTCCCATTTTGGCCCTTTTACGGGGTTTTCCAAATTAGGGGGGTGCCCCCAAGTCTTTTCCCCCCTGCCGGTTCAGACTTTTTGGGCTGCCCATACCACCCAAATCAGCATGCTGCGGGCCATCTGAAAAAGTGACTCCGGGGGGCTCCCTGCCTCATCTCCACTGTATACTGCTACGGTGCTTGCGGGTCCTGCGTCGTCTTCCTCATCCCCACCTACCCCCTTTCCAGCTGCTGCTCCTCTCTTGCCCACCTGAGGGGAGAAAATCCACTATTTTCACCAGACAATGCTTCTGCTCCAATGCCTCCTCCTCCCTTTAAGTCCCCCCCCGGATTTATGTGGCCCCCCGAGAAAATTTCGCCCCGTCTCCAGTCCCCCGCCCCGACAGATTTTTTTTGCATCTGTTTTCCCGGGGCAGGGAAAACAGTGGAATGACGTTATTCATCCCGTTGTCCTGGGGGGGACTGCCAAATTTAAAGTTGGGCCTCCTCTAAAGGGGCCCAAACAAAAAGGGAGGTGCCACGCAAAGAGCTTGGGCCAAAAGGGGTGACTTTAAAGTTACCCCAGGGGAAATACTCCGGGCCCGCCTGGATCTCAAAAAAATTGTTAAAGGGCTTTTTCCCCTGTCATACAGTCCCCGGGCCAAAAAATGTGCACCTTTGGAAAATTTCCAAAAGGGGGGGAAAACATCGCTTTTCAGAGTGTGTTGGGGAGGGCCCCTTCTTTCCCATGGGAACTTGAGTTTGGGGGTTTCGGCTTTGTAGGGAAAGGGGTGAAGTGCATGCAGGGTTTCCCCGGCCCTTTTTAGAAATTTCGGAAAATCGGGGAAACTTTAGGGAAACCTTTTTTACAAACCCGATTTAAAACGTGCGCCATGCCCGGGCCCCATTTGGGCCATCCTCCTCTTTTCCCCGGGGGGGGATTTTCCATGTTCCTCCCAAATTGGGCCCCTCACCATGGTTCCCAATTTGCCCCCTTGGGGCGGGGAAAGCCAACCCCCTCGATTTTTTTGGCATGGGCGCGGGGCATTCCTCCCCTGTTCTTTTGTTCGCCGGCAACCAGGGGGTAGAAAAACGTGCACCGCGGGGCCCTTTTCCATTTGGTATGGAAAGGGGCAGTTTCTTGTGGAGGCTTTTAGATGGTGGTGGTGGAGGAAAATGAGGGCGGCGGACTTGGCGCAGGACCCCCAGTTTGACAACGTGGGGGGAAACGCCGTTTCCCGTCCAAGATGGGTTTGGGGTGCCTGGGGGGAGGAAAACACATTCACCCAGTGGGGCCAAAAAGGGCATGTATGGCCCTGACCGCAGTTTAAAAATCCAGACGTCCCCCCGGGTGGGCCCTTTCACCTTTTGGGAACAAAAACCCCTTAAAGCTCAAGGGCTGGCCCACCTTCTTTTCTACAATTTAGAAGTCTGGTTTCTGCCTTTTTTGGGAAAAAAAATTACGGCTTGGAACTCACCAAACTCGGCTCGGCCCCAAAAACCTTTTTTTCCCCGAACGGTGCAGAGTCCACCAAATTTTAAAAGGGGGGACTTTCAGTACCAAAAAACGGGCAGGAACACGGTTTAGCGCTGCACCTTAGGGGTGGGTTGGGCGCATACTGTTTTTCTCTTTTTTCAAACCCCCCTCGCTGAAAAAAATGCTGGCGCATGAGTTTGCGAGGAGCGGAGCATCTGGGGCCGGGGGATGTTTTCAAAAAAGAAACAGCTCCCCTTTTGCAGAGGTGGTGGTCCTTGAATGCGCAAAGGCATGGGGTGCCACGGGCGCGCTGCTTTTTGCTGCGGCGGAGGATGGACCACCACATTGAGCCACGTTTTACCCCGGCCACCAATGGTGACGGGGCATGTGTTGGGCGCAGGGCCGTGGGCCCAAAGTTAGTCCCTGGCCACGCTTTATTTTTTGGGCCCCCAGATTTTACAGTACCCCCTTTTTTCGGGGGCCCCCCGGGTCTTAGCAAAGAAAATTTCCCCACCGCCGAGTATCGGGTTTTTTCCGCCCAAAAACTCCGCACTGAGTGACTATAAAACCCCCGCGCCCTCGCTGAGCCCCTGTGCCGCAATTTCTTGGACCGCGGAGCAGGTTTTTTTACCTTGGGTGTTTGGCTCCCGAATTCAACTTGCTGGGACTCACGGCCAACAACCCACTTGGCTCCCCATGCCGCGCGCAAGCTGACCCCCCCTTTTCCAACGTGATGAACCCCTTGCTTCACCCTCCCAAGTGGGGTCGGTCCCATCTATCTTTTGGTTTCATCGTCCGCTGCCCTATCCCCCGGTTTTGGTAGCAAAGCTCCCCACAAACATGCCCTTCCATGCCACTCTCCCTTTATATTGCCCCTACGCAAGAAGCGGGGGGTTTTGGGCCCCTTTTTCGCTGCCAAGAAAGTCTGTTTGCCCCCCTCAAATTGTTCATCCTCGCTAAAGTGGCGTGACCCCAAACCCACATATAATCTCTGGCTGGGGGAACCGGTGGGCGAGGGGGTTGAGGTCAGGTGAGGGCCGCTGCCCCCGTCCGGGCCCTTTCCAACTAACGGGGGGCGAAAACTACAGGGGAGCGGGGTAGCTTTGAGGGGGCCCCGGGGCTTGAGGGGCCCCGCGGCAGCTGAAACCCCTTGCTCCCCGTGTGCGCTCTGGGCCCGGGGAAATAAACATAACTTCATTGCGGGGGTGCAGAGCTGCGGGGACGGTCGGAAGCCGGGGGGGGTGGGGCCCCGCCGCGGGGCTCCCCCCCCTTGCTTCCAGAGGCTCTCTCTTAATTGTTTGAGCCATGCGGCGCAAAAAATTAAGATAACGGCGGGGCAGGAAAAGCTTTGCGCTCCCTCCCCTGCCGTACATCGCTCAGGGGCGGGGGGGGAAGTGACGTCATCGCTCCCCGCTGAGCTTCCTGCCCCTAGACCAACCCAAAGCAGCAGGCTTGGGGCGGGAGGAACGGAGACCCGGGGGAGCCGGCCAGGTAAGTAATAGCTAGGGGGAGAGGGGGGGGGAAAGGTCCTAAGGGGTCAAAAAGAAGGGGAAGGTGGGGGAGATACCCAGGGGGGCCAAAAGGGAAGGGGAGAGAATACCTCGGGGGGCTCAAAAGGGAAAGGAAAGGGGGGTAAATCCCCTACGGGGGGGCTCAAAAGGGAAGGGGGGGGGAAATACCTACAGGGGGAAAAAAGGAAGGGGGGGGAAGAATACCTATAGGGGGCCCAAAAGGGAAAAGGGGGGGGGAGAGTATAGGGGGGGTCTAAAGGGAAGGGGGGGGGGGAAGGGGGGTAGAATACCTACAGGGGGCCTAAGGGGGGGGGAAAAGAATCCCTACAGGGGGCTCTAAAGGAAGGGGGGGAAATACCTACAGGGGCTTAAGGGAAGGGGGGGGGAAAACCAACAGGGGGCCAAAAAAGGAAGGGGGGGGACTATACCTACAGGGGGCAACTAAAGGGGGTGGAACTATACCAACAGGGGGCCCTAAAGGGGGGGGGAGAACTATGCTATAGGGACCCCTAAGGGTTTGGGGGGGGAGAACATGCCTACAGGGGGAAAATTTTCTGCCTACAGGGGGGACTATTCTTTAGGGGGCCCTAATCTACAGGGGGGACTATTCGCCTAAAAGGGGGTCAAATTCGGGGTTTGGGGAATATTTTCCTACAAGGGGGCTTAATCTAAGGGGGTGGGGAACATTTACCCTACAAGGGGCTCAATCTACGGGGGGAACTTTCTCCCAACAGGGGGGACTATTTGTAAAGGGGGGCTCAAATCTCGGGGGGGGGAACTTTCTCCCTACAAGGGGGCCCCTAATCCGGGGGGGGGGTTTCTCCTAAAATGGGGAAATATCACAGGGGGCCCTATTTTCCTAAGGGGGGGCCCCCAAAGACAGGGGCCCCCATTCTCCCTACTTTAAACCAAACTACTGCCCGGGGCCCGAAGTGCCTTTCCCCCCAAGCTACTACTATCCCCGGGTGGGTGCTAACTACCAGCTACCGCCCGGGGCCCTTGTCCTACATCCGACTGGGGGGCCCCCATAATTACAGGGGGGAATTTTACCATTTTGGGGCCCTTATAAAAAGGGGGTTTGTATTGAGGGGGGAGGGGGGACCCCACTTGGGGAAAAGATTTTTAAAAAAATGAGGGGTCTCTGATTTGTGTTGTAAAATTTTTCAGGGGGAGTGGTGGACGGGGGGGAAATCATCATGGAGGTTGGACCCCCAAAAGGAAAAAAGGGAAATGAAGACTTAGACAAAAGCCACCTGTGAGGCCCTTAAATGTAATAAATATTTGCAAAACACCTGTGTACTGGTATTACCACTATAGGGTCACTGTATGGGGGTAAAAACATCTGCAGAGCCTGTGTACAAGATTACCCCTAATGGTCCTATATGGGGTTATATTGGTCTTTGTGTACTGACAGTAAAATGTGGGGGATATTCACTCACTTTGTGGGCAGTTCTGGCGAAATCAGGGGGTTTCCCTTTTAAAGGGGTTTTTATAATGTTGGATTTTTTTGGTACAGTTGAGGGGGATATGTATGTGAATATTTTCCCTTTGTTTTTACATTATCTAACAGAAGTCCCCGGCAAATTTTGCTTTGGGGGGGCCCGGGTTCCTAGTTACGCCCCTGAAAAAAAGGGTTTTGTTGAATCCACCGCCTTGGGGGGTTGTCGATGTCATCGGGAGGGAAAAGGGTGACCTATAACCCCTCAAGAACATTGGGTTGTGAAAACAACGGTGCTAGATAACAGCGGCGTTTTGGGGCCCACCAGTGACCCCCGCGCAACGTCCCCTTGTTGCTGCCCTGGGGCCCCGGAATGTTTGTGCCCTGCCACCGCAGGTGAAAAAGCCTGCCCCCTCTCTGTCTGAATATGTTTTTCTAAAATTTTAAGACACTGTTTATGAAAAATATCTGTAATTTAAAATAACACCCTGTATTTGACCCAAATGAACCCACAAGAAGTTGGGTAAAACCTTTTATAAATTGCGCTCCCCAAAGGGGGCGGAAAAATTTCTTTTATGTGCCCTTTAAAAAAAATCTGTGTATTTTACGAATAAAAAGCACAAAAAGGGTTAATTTCCTTCGATATGAATTTGCTCGGTTTTCCCTTTTGTGGCGGTGAAAAACAAAGTTCTTTTACGATAAAAAGCAGAAAAACGCTTAATTAACCCCGGATGTAAACTGCCCCAAACAATTGAGCAACCACAAACACGGTTTGTTGCTGTTACAATGGCGTGTTTTTTACGTACACAAAAAGAATAAATTGTATTAACCCGCTTTTGAATTAGTGCAGGAAAATGTATTTTTTTGGGGGTGAAAGAGGTTATTTTTTGTCCCCAAGCAGAAAAAAAACGCTTTTAACCCTGGATTAAAATTTGGAAAAAAAATTTAGCAAAACCCCAAAAAATGAGCTTTTACGTGTTACTGGCTGTTTTTTTACGCTAACAACAAGAGAAAAAATTGTAATTAACCTTCGTTTTAATTTGGGTACGGAAAAATGTATTTTTTGGCGGTTTAAAAAACGGTTTCTTTTAGTACCCCAAGCAGAAAAAAAGCTTAATTAACCCCTGGATGTAATTGTGCAAAAGAATTGAGCAGCCCAAAAATGAAGTGGTATTTGTATTGTAAAAAAACGCTGTTTCTTTAAATGAAAACAACGGAACTGCTTAGATCCCCCCTTTGGGTATTCAAAGTCGTAGAGATAGCATTAAAATGTTTAAAAGCGCGATTTGGGCGCCACTGGGCTTCGATCCAAAACCCCCCCAAAATCAGAAATGAAGTTAAGAGAAGCATCTTGAGACAAGTGGACTCCCCCCAAAATCACGTATAAAAATCGTTTTTCAATAAGGCTATTCAAGCGCCCCGGCAGCACCTTTCCCCGTCAGTACGTGAGAGGGTATGAGCTCCCCGCGTCCCCCCCCGGACTTATTAATAGTGGGTGACGTCACGAATCCCGCGGGGCTCTGATTGTCTTTATCCTGCCTGTCATGCAGGGTATGCCCTTCTTCCTCCCGATTGTTTGCCCCCTGGTTTACGCCGTGCTCGCAGCCATTTTTTTAATAAAAACACACCATTCCCCTGAAGTCCCCCGAACTTTGACTTCGTTCAGAAAACCCAAAATTTTCTGAAATTCAAAGAATTTCCCCTTTTTAGAATCAATTCGCCTATTTTTGTATAATCGGCGCATTTAGCACTAAGGGTAGGTTCACACGGCTTAGTCAGGCGTAATTTGGGAATTTTTGCCCGCAATTCCCCGTGTGCTGGGGGCGGGGGGCGGGCGGGGGGGCCGGAAGCCCGCCAACCCCATAGACATCCATTATTCACGGCACATATACCCCGTGAATAATTGACATGTCACTTATCTCCCCACGTGGTGTATTGTCCGTGCGGCGGAGAGGAGACGTAATCATGGTTCTCTATGAGAACTGTGGATTACCATAATGACTGGGACGTATTTCAGAACATAATTCGCGCAGTACGGCGTGAATCACGGGCTGAAATACGTCCCATAATAAGCCGTGTGAACATAGCCTTAGACGACATTTCTGGCTCAGGTAAACCACTTTGAAAGTGGTATACCTGATCCAGTAGTAATTCGCCTACAATTGCAATACTAAAGCTATAAATCTATAGCTTCGTACAGTTCTAGTGTGCCCCGCCTCCTGCAGGCCCCCCGAAATCAGGTGCATTACAAAGTGCTGTGGGTGCTCTGTAATGCGCCTGATACTGGTGTACGGGCTATGTAAAATATAGGGAACGGGGCCATTTATACATGTTGTCTATAGTGTCTGGTAGCCATGTAGCCTAAAAAAAACACAATCCAATATCAGCAGCACTCTACTAGCACTAAAAAACAGTCAAAGGGAACATAGGAATTATTGGAAAAGCATTTCTGCTACTTTAGATACATGAAAACTTGAGATTCTTAATGTACATTTCTGATCAAAACTGTATAAGCCCACCTGCAGACGTCAAGGCGACCTCAATGCAGATGGGAACCTACTCTATATGTTACCTCTCTTGGTGCCTTTTCAGACCTCCACATTTCAGGGAGACAAGATTCCAGCGGCATGAAGTATACAACTGTTGTTTTAGAAGTACGCGCTGGCCAGCACGTACATCTAAATCGCTGAACGCGATTCGTTTTAAGCATCGGTAACAAGTGATATGTCCCTTCTTTCACCCAGCATACAGTACGCATTGGAGAAAGTGCTGCGCGTAATCACGGGACATACTTCGGGCAGATTGTAGCACAATTATGCTCCGAAGTACAGCCCGCAATTACACCATGTGAACATATCCTAATACAAAACGTCCATGGTTGTTTATTTATGTTTATTATAACAAAATTCAAATAGCCTTTTTAAAAAATCGCTTCCTCCTTTTAGAGAAGAGATTCATAGGAACTCAGATTTTTTTTTACATTTATTCAGTACACAATAGACCATGTACAAAGTAAATAAAATAATCATGCTTCCACCAGATCCGCTTCTACAATGCAGAGAATCTAGAATAGAGGAAGGTCAGACAGGGGCAGTCAGCAATCGCTAATGCAAGCAAGGAACATAATTGTTATCCAAAAGTGCTGTATTCATGTGTCCCTTTATTACTCGTACTATAAAATACACTTATTGACTTACATTTACAGATTTTTCTTTATTACATCTACTTTTCGGAAATTGCATAACATATTTTAACAATATTTCAAAGCTATTTTAAATTTATTTCAGCCCTTTACTGCTGATTCAGGGTCACAATATAGCATTTGCTTTATTCTTGACCTTAAGATCTCTATTCCTGATATTTCACTGTCTAAAAAATATTAGTAGGATAGGAAAATGTTGCAAATAACTGCAACAATGTTAGCCCTTAAAGGGGTTGTCTCACTAAAAGGATTGCTTTTTATGTTAAAGATCTTGCAAAAACAAGTCACTTTGCAATATGTGTCCATTAGTGATGAGCGATTACGTCGACTATCGTCATCGGGTCGATAGTTGATATAGTCAATTATCAAGACGATTTCGATGTCGATAATAGATTATCGCCGATGACCATTAAAGTCTAGGGGAGAGGAAACACCTTTCATTCTTACCCCCAAAAATAGGGCTGGAGAAGCTAGAATTAACATCCACAACAGTCAAATCGATACGTGCTACATCTTAGGCAACACACTTAGGTTATAAAAGCCACAGAAAAAAAGTCACAGACCATTGACTATCCCTGTCTTTTACCACAGCATGACCCTTAAGGGGGCGTTCACACGGCTTATTTCGCCGCGGATTGGAGCGGTACTGAGCGCCGGATTTGCACTGCAATACGGCTCCAATCCGTCGCAGTAATTACAGTAATCCACAGTTCTCATAGAGAACAGTGGATTCCGTCGCTCCTACCCGCTCGGCGGGTGGATAATGCAAGTCTATAGGGCCGGCGGGCCGCGCCCCCGCACCCGCCCATTATTCAAGCCGGAATTGCGAGCGCAATCCTGTTCGCAATTACGGCTTGAATAAGGCGTGTGAACACGGGCTAAACCTGCATGACCCACAAATTAAAAAGTGCATGAAGGCAGTATGATTTGAACCATCATTTTACTTGAATTGGACATTGAATATCCCTGTCCTGGAACGCAGCATGAGCCCCAAACCTGCATGACCCCAGATTAAAAAGTGCCGGAAAAAGGAGTCTTTCAACCACCATTTTAGTTTCACTGGACATAGACTATACCTGTCCTGGGCTACAGCATGAGCCGCAAACCTGCATGGCTCCCCGTTAAAAAAGGTGCCGGAAAAAAAAGGGTCTATCAACCCCCATTTTTGTTTCACTGGACATAGACTATCCCTTTTCCTGGGTAACCAATCTGTTCAAGTCTTCCTGTACCTCCCTTGTACAATTCAGAGGAATATTTGTATCAGCTATTTTGTAACATGCAAGTTTTTTAGTATTTTAATTCTAGAAAACATTTTTAAAATAGGATGAATCCCACCATGTCTTTGTTTCTTTTTTTTCATTGTATTAAATGGGCTTGTCTCAATACAGGGATTGATAGCTATGTTAAAGATCTTGCAAAACAAGTCATTTTGCAATATGTGTCCATTAACAGTGTCCTACCTTTTTCCTGTTTCGGGCGCACCTTTACCCTTGAGCCAAATTCAAAACTGACCTTGAGCCACTTTTGACAATTGTGAAGAACAATGTCTGTTAGAAACATTTTTTTTTTAGAATAGGACCTGTGTTAGCTGCATTTCACATAAATGCCCCCCAAAAATTCAAAACATGACCCATGAGCCACTTTTGACAATTGTGAAGAAATAAAATTTTTGTTAGGAAAAAACATTTATTTATAATAGGACTGTAGTATTGCTGCATTTCAAAGCAGCATGACCCAAAAAATTATAAAAATGACTTCTCAGACACTGTTAAAAATTGTGAGGAGAGAAATGCCACTTAGAAGCCACATTTCTGTTCCAAAGGACTATGATTATTGCTGTATCTCACAGCACCATGACCCCAAAAAACTATAAAAATGACTTCTCAGCCTCTGTTAAAAATTGTGAGGGAGAAATGCCACTTAGAAGCCAAAATTTTGTTCCAAAGGACCATGAAAATAGCTGTATCTCACAGCAAATGACCCCAAAACCATTGACAATGCGAAAAATTCTAAAGATGAAGTGAGTAATGGAATACGGTTTTGTCTGAAACCCTTGGTGTTTTTTACAGTTCCCCTCACACAAAACCGAAAAAATGATTTTTTTGGGAATGAGAATAAAAATTTGGGAAAGTAAAAATTATCATTAAAAAAAAAGTTTTCAAGGGCCCTTTTCTGTTTGAAAGGAATGGGAAAAACCCGGGGCAACAAATCGGGACCTGGGCAATTGGGGCCAAACAATCAAGATCCATGCCTGATTCATCTTAATGAAAGTAAAACGATCCAATTACTGGGGAAAGCCGATGCGTTGTCGTATGATCCCCACTGTGCTGAAGGCCCCGCTCAGATATGCCCCGGGGCCTGCTGGGCAGGACAAAAAACTCTATGGCATGGCGGCGAGCCGGGCCTTCACCCCTTTTGGATCCCCAAAATTTTTGGGTCCGGAAAAAATAAAAAAAACATCGGTTGGCGCAGATAGTCTGCAGCATGATTTTAAGCTGGTTTCCTGTGTGTTTATTGGCCTGCATTCTGCTTTGGTGAGGTGGTAAATAAATATTGCCAGAGGTCACCCTTAGGTTCTGCCACATTGCTGCTGTGCCCTCGGTACTTGGCACTCTTGTTTCACGTCGCTGATGTTGTTCCACCGTGACTTTGAAGAATGTGAAGCAGACAAACCAGATTCCCCATTTGATCAATCAGAAAAGGTTCCTTTTCTGATTTTACTTTATTTGGGGTGGGGGGAAGGAAAATTTCTGAGTTTGTTTTTTAGGGGGGGAGGGGGTGGCCCCCAGAATTTGTTCATTTTTTGGGCCCTTTAAAGCGAGGATCTGTTGGAGGGAAAAGGGACCAAGCATCATGTGAGGGAAAGGGGCCCTTTATTTCCCAAGCCTCTGGGTCGAGGGGACTAAAAAACGGGTCTTCCCCATTTCCTCCTCCCCCTCAAAAAGCCCAACTTTTCCAAGGGGGGACTCGGGAACGTGGTGTCCCGGAAAACCCCCTCCCCCCTCCGCTTCCTCCCGGACAGCTTAACACAGCCCTGACTTGTCAGATGAGGGACCTGAGAGCTGAGGGGCCGGGCCCCGCACTAGCCCTGGGCCAGAACCATGCCTAATGAAGACCCATAAAATTTTAGAAAAGTCGGGGGCCCTTTTGGGGCCTGATGTTTAAGTGTCCAACGATCATTCAGAACAAAAGATCACCCAATCTCATGCGACAAAGGGGATTGTCCACACTGCCTTTTGGGGGCTTTTCAAAACTGGCAAGGGGGTCAGGTTTTTTCACCTGCCCCCACTTCGGGGGCTCCAACCCCCGAGGGCCGCACCCCTGCTTGTCAGGCCAGTGTCCTTCGTTTTTGCGTAATGGCATTTCGCTGCTGCCCAATCGCTGGAGCATGTGGAGGGTGGAAAAAACCCGGGTTGCCACAATGAGACGGTTGCGGGAGGCCCCGTGACCCTGCAACGCGCCAGGCGGGGGGAAGCGGGGTTTTCGAACGGGGATGCAACTCAGCCCAAAACCTTCCCCAGGGATCCAAACCCGGGGGAGTGCTTTGGGAAAAATTTTGGCGACAAGGTTCATGACTGTACCAGGCAAGGGATGTGCTCCAGCCTACCCATCTTAAGGGCGGCCAGCAGATTTCGACCGTACCGAACACACACACCATTGCCTGGCACAAGGTTCTTGTCACCCAGCCAGCTCGATTCTCGTTTGTGGAGAGCCGTTCCACAGCTCCTGACCTGTTGTGACGGTCCTCCAAGACAGATTAATTTCAACACGGCCTGGTTCCTCTGGTCACGTGATTGCCACCAGAGACTTGGAGAAAGAACGCCGTGCACCATTCCGTGCGGTTTTGAAGAGCGTGCGCCGAGCCCCTGAGAGCCACCGTCACCCCAGAGACATCCAATGCAGCTCCCCATTGAGGCTGTAACAGAGATATAGCGCCTGGCCGTCTTACTATTGCCATGTGTCTGTGGTCCGGATGACTTTTCCAGTACACAGAATGCGAACAACGCCGCTTGGAAATAATAGATTGACACGTAGCTGGCCAGGCAGGGACGGCTTTTCTGGCAAAGAAATGCCTGCACGGGCATCCTGGTGTTTGAGGGGGCAGGAAAGGGCCATGATGGTGGAGCGGAACCCCCCCCATCTGTTGTCCCACCAGACGGAAAAGGCAACATTTCTAAGGCCAAAGCCTTGCAATGCGGACATTCAGGTTATTTGGCTTTGGGATGGTTTTGGTTAAAATTGTTTCTTCTGCTCCCAAACCTGGAAGACAAAGGCTGTCTGTCTAGACTGCCGCTTAGCGGCGTGCAGGTCCGTCAAAGCTGGTGGAGTAGGGGGAGTAATGGGCTATGTGAGAGAGTGTCCTGGTGTTTGCTGGTGGGTAATCAGGGCGACTGTGGAGGCTGAGCGAGGCTGATCCCTGATGGCATGACTCAGAAACATGGACAAGCTGAGTAACGCTTGGTGGTGGTACAGAGAGAGATGAGGCGGAGACAGAGGATTGACAGTGTTTGGAAGCCCGGCATTGGTGTGCGGCGTCCCTTTTTTGTCCAGTGAATGTCTTGCTCCATGTCTTCTCAACAGCACAATCGCACCTTCGGCTGCATTTGCGACTAGACGCATTGTAGATGTAGGTGGTTAAAGCACCTCTTAATGATTTTCTCATGCCTCTATCTTCAATGCCGGTTACGGCAAAGGCTGCATTAATGACATGACTGGGCTGAATTCCAGAGGCTTGCCTCGACAAAGGTCCACAGGCATGAGAATTTCCCTGACATTTTCGACGGCGGCGCGCTCTAAAGCAGGAGCGGTGTTTTTTTTACCGCTGATCGAGTGAGCTCGGCGCGAATCACTCTCAGCGGACTTATTCGATCGACCCTCATCCCTTAATGAGGCGGGACCCGTACCTGACGACTACCCCCATCTCTGCTACTTCTCCCCTCCTCTGATGAAGCGTTCACAAGCAAATTCTCTGAAAAAGACCATGTTGGATCCGCAATGTCGTCATCATCATAATCACCAGCGTTGAATTGGTCGTCTGACATCTCTGCATCCTGAAGCTGCGGGCTACAAGCAAGAGGCACTGCAATTCGTTGCCGCCCCGCCTGGGATTTTTGCCGATTGACCGGGCTTCCTTCTCCTCTGATGGCATCAGTAACTGGGCGTCAAGCAGGAGAAAATCATCCTCTCTTTGGCCTCTTGATCTTTTAACATGCCTTCTGACCCCAACCCAATTTTGTCATCAAAGAGGTCTTCAGGAAATGGATTATCCACAGTGGTGGGTACACGAGTTGAAATTTGGGCTGCCTTCGCTTCTTGTTGGACGGCTGTGATGCTGATGACGACATTTGTGGCCGTTGGGGGACGGGAGGACGAGGAGGTAAGACTGCATGGATGCGGGTTGCATTAACCACTGAAGAACAGATTGGCACGCTGTTCTTTTTACTGAGATTCACAGGGCCCTGACCCAGCGATGACAGGCATGACGGTCCTGCAACCGACGATCCCGGCGGCGTGTGTTGTTAGCACTGGAATGGAGCACTTTCTCTCGTACCTCTACTCCATGTCCTACCCCTCTTTGCTCGCTTACCCACCTGCATATCGCTCCAATGTTCAGAAAGATATAAATTTTTAAGAAAGTATGGAAGATTTTTTACATTCTTTTATTAAAGACGGCAAATAAACAGCTATTCTTAAATCCCCTAAATTTCCTATGGCCAACTAGGATTAGAAACGAAAATGTTTCTAGCGAATACCTTTGAAATGCGGTCTGGTGGAAGAACCGAAGACAAATAAACAGTGTTTCCCTTCAGTCCCAGGGATTTACAACTGCCCACAATTTTTCTATCAGAATTGTCGATACAACGGGCTATTTGAAAAAAATAGGGCCACACACCACGTGCATTACAGCTATTAAAAGTTATACAGAAAACAAACGGTGGTTTTTGCACCTATGAAATACACCAACAGTAACTACAAAAATTCTGTATTCAAATTTAAGTACAAGGTGGCTCTAAGAACAAAACTGGGCCACACAAAAGTAAAAGAAACACCTATTTGAAATGTATACGGATAATAAAAGGGTTTGTTTTTGCAACTATGCAATTCACCTGCAGTTACTAGCAAATTTCTGTAAAGAATATAAGTAAAGATGGGCTTTCAACAAACTGGGCTGCGCCAAAGTGAAAAACACGTAATTAAATTGTGTACTGGTGATAATAATGGGTGGTTTTTTGCACCTATAAAATACAACACCAATTACTAGCAAATTTCCGTATGGTAATATCCGTACAAGATGGGTCTTTTAACAAAAATGGCCTGCGCCAAAGTGAAAAAACCTAATTAAAGTATGTACGGATAATAAAACGTGTTTTTTTCACCTATAAATACACCTGCGGTGACTAGAAAGTTCTGTTTTTCTATGTAAGTAAAAAATGGGTCTTGAACAAAGCTGGGCTGCGCCAATAAAAAACACAATTAAATTGTGTACGGATAATAAATCGTGTTTTTTGCACCTATAAAATACACCTGCGGTGACTAGAAAAGTTCTGTATCCTATTGTAAGTACAAAGTGGGTCTTTGAACAAAGCTGGGCTGCGCCAAAGTGAAAAACACGTAATTAAATGTGTATGGATAATAAAACGTGGTTTTGCACCTATAAATACACCTGCGGTGACTAGAAAAGTTCTGTATTCTATTGTAAGTACAAATTGGGTCTTTGAACAAAACTGAGCTGCGCCCAAAGTGAAAAAAAAAAATTAAATCGTGTACAGATAAAAAAAAGGGTTTGATTTTTTTACACCTGCAGTTACATAGAAAAGATCTGTATCCTAAATAAGTAACGCTGCACAAAATACAAACTAATATTTCACCAAAAACTAGCCAAAAACTGTTAATAAAAACCCCATTTCAATGCGGGGTCAAAGCAGAGTCTGGGTGCACAATATCCCCCTCTCCTTTCAAAAGCCTGCCTGCCTGCCTCCAGCCCGTCTGTCTGTGTTCGCCCCCCCCCCCCCCCGCGCGGCTGTACAGCACTAAGATGCTCCTTTAAAATTCTCAGCCTAAGTAACTAAAAACTGAAATTCTCTAATCTACCTATGTATCTTAATGTTCACAGCTAAAAGCAAGTTTCTGTGTGGAACAAAGAGAACATGTTTCGCTGAGCTGTATTGAGAGAGACCAAGCACACGTCCGCTCTTTTGAGACACAGACCACACACTGATGCTGAACAGAGGTCGTTCTATGTAAAAACGAGGTCTTTTGATTTTTCCACCAATTCACAACCAATACACATCCCAGTCATTGACGTCCAACACCCACTCACCCTGCTCATTCTCTAAGCTGATTTGCTGCTGCCAAAAGACCAGGAACCGAAAATGGCGCGATATTTAATAGATTTTGCGCAGATTTTCCCCCAAATTATTGCGTGATCGAAAAATTCCGATCAACATAAAAACTGTGCCGATTTCAACTTTGTCGATAATAATCGCTCAACACTACACACTATACACTCATTTAATGCGCCAGAATCCTGGTCACTATAACTCGTTATATTATTACATCTAGAATGATCCAACCCTTCTCCCGAATCCCGGTCACTATAACTGTTATATTAATACATCTAGAAATGTATCCCACCCTTCTCCAGAATCCTGGTCACTATAACTTGTTATATTATTACATCTAGAAATGTATCCATACCCTTCTACAGAATCCTGGTCACTATAGCTTGTTTAAATTAAATTTCATCTTAGAAATGTATCCAGACCCTTCTACAGAATCCTGGTCAAAGTTAACTTGATATATTATACATCTAGAAATGTAAACCAGACCCTTCTCCCGATCCTGGTACTAGAATTGTTAATATACACTAGAAATGTATCCAGGCCCTTCTCCAGAATCATGGTCACGTAACCATGTATATTATTACATCAGAATGCTTCCAACCCTTCTCCAGAATCCTGCTCACTACCAAATTGATTATTATTTACATCTAGAAATGTATCCAGACCCTTCTCCAGAATCCTGGTCACTACAACTGTTATATTATTACATCTAGAAATTGTATCCAGACCTTCTCCAGAATCATGGTCACTACGACTTGTTATATATAAATTTCATCTAGAAATGTATCCAGACCCTTCTCTAAATCCTCTCTACAAACTTTTTATATACTACATTCATCTAGAAATGATCCAGAACCTTCTCCAGAATCCTGGTCACTATACTTGTTTATATTATTACATCTAGAAATTGTATCCAGACCCTCCTCCAGAATCCTGGTCACTAAAATTGTTTAAATTTTATTCTAAAATTTCATCCCAGACTCTTCTCCAGAAAACCTTGGTCACTATAACCGTTTTATTATTAAAATCAAAAAAATTAACCCGGACCCTTTTCCAGAATCCTTTTCACTATAAATTGTTTTTATTATTACTCTAAAATGTATCCAAAACCCCTTTCCAGTTTCCCGGTTTAAATATAACTTTTTTAATTATTACATTCATCTAGAAATGTATCCAACCCTTCAAAAGGGAAACCCCCGGTCAAATTTAACCAGTTAAAATTATTTAAAATCTGAAAATGTCTCCAGACCCTTTTCTCCAAATTCCCGGGCACCCTTAACTTGTTTTTATTTTCATCTAGGAAAATGTATCCAACCCTTCTCCAGATTTCCCGGTCACTAGGGAAATTGTTATTTATTTACATCTAGGGGAAAAGTTCCAGGGCCCTTCTCCAGAATCAAAGGTCCTGTAACCGTTATTATTACTTTTAGAAATTTTATCCAACCCCCTTTTTCCAAAATCCTGCCACTAAACTTGTTTATAATTTTTTCATATAAAAATGTATCCAGCCCTTCTCCGAATCCTGGGGCCTACAACTTGTTAAAATTTTTACCTCTAGAAATGTATCCAAACCCCCTTTTTAAATCCTGGGTCACTAAAAACTTTTTATATTTTTTTACATCCCCATCTAGAAAAAGTATCCAAAACCTTTTTCCCGAATCCTTTGGCACTAAAATTAAAACTTGTTAAAATTTTTAACCCTCCCGAAATTTTTATCCCAGCCCTTTTTTCCCGAATCCTGGTCACTATAAACTTGTTTTATTATTACATTTTAAAATGTATCCCAAACCCTTTTCCAGGAAAACCTGGCCATTATAATTGTTATATTATTAAATCTAGAAATGTCTCTAGGGCCCTTCTGCAGAATCCCCGGGCAATATAACTTTTTTTAAAATTTTTACATCTAAAATGCATCCCCAAAAGCTTTTTTAAAATCTGGGAAAAACAATTCCCCCCATGACAATTTCCCCTTGGGAGAGAGTTTTTACCCTTTTCCCCTGCTCTTTTCAGTAAAAAATTCCTTTTAATTTTTAAAGTAAAGGGAAAATTTCTTTCCTTTAAAATCTAGAGGGGCGCCTCCTTTTTCAAACTTACACAATACAAAGGGTTTTAAAAAAATTTTTTTTCCTTCACTGTAAAATTTGTGGATTAAAATTAGCTTTTAAAAGGGGTGTTTTTTTCACCCAAAATAATTTCTTTAAAAAAACCAGCCCTTTTGCTCCCACTTTTCTGTTCGTTGGGTGGTTTTACCCGTAATGAATGACATTTCGCTCCCCCTATTTCATAGCTTGGGGCCTGTTACAGGGGCATTGTTAAAATTAAGTATTAAAAACCCATAAAAAGGCTACAGAGCTCTAAAAGGTCAATGTTTGTCAGTAAACATGGATAAACAAGGTTATATAACTTTACAAGGGTTTACGTCAGGGGGGGGGGGTTGGGGGCACTGGAGAAATGAGAGCAGAGAGAAGGGGGCGGGGGAAACCTAGCATGAAAAACTTAGTTACTCAAAAAAGGAGGCAAAAACAGAACAAACAATTTTTTTGGGAATTTTTCTTTTATTTACCTTTGCCTACCTGTTTAAAAACTAATAAATGTGGGAAAATTCCTTTAAAAAGGGGTGGGTTTGGGAAAAATAAAAAAATGGGTCAATTTTTGGGGTTATAAAAATAGAAAATTTTAAAAAGACCATATTTTCCCTTTTGGATGCTCCCCTACAGTTCCCAAAAAATAAAACAGGAAGGGTCATCCTTTACGTGACAGGTGAGGGCAATCATATCCACCAAAAAACCCACAATATTCCCCTGAACCTGTGGTTTTTACTGTACCTGTTAGGGGAATAAAGTTTCCCTCCAATGCATTTAGCAAAGGGGGGAAAGGGGCTTTGGGTTCCCAGGATAAAAGGGAGTTCCCATTTATTTTCTTTGTAATGCCTTGATGGGCCAACAAGCATTTTTAGCTCTTCCCGTT
>JAODAL010036044.1:0-42206 GCA_025379985.1 Phyllomedusa bahiana
ACAAAACATGAACAAAGTCAACAAGGTGTTCCCGCACTTCGGGTTACCCCTATAGTCTAGAAACTCTTTCTACATAGTCACACCCCTCCTTAAGAGAGGAAAGGGTGGCGTCACATGACTCCCTCACACCTATCCCATTATATATACAATAAATCAGTAACATAGTTAAAAACAAAGCACTCTGTTTGACACTTTAATATTAATACATTGTCATGTCTTTTGTTTAAAACCAGGGGGGATCTTGTATTTAACCTATAGATCAGGCACCCTCAAACTGCGGCCCTCCAGCTGTTGAGAAACTACCACTCCCATCATTTCCACTGTTATAGATTATATAAATGCATGATGGGAGTGGTAGTTTCCCAACAGCTGGAGGGCCGCAGTTTGAGGATGCCTGCTATAGATCCACTACGCTTCTCTACTCAAGAGCCGTTTGTGCTGATCTCCGCTCTTACTGGTTTATTAACCCCCTCGATTCCAGAAAATATGAAGCTGCTTAGATCTCCCTTATGTACAATTGCAAAATGTCTGGATGCTATAGAAATACCAATATGATCAGGTTTTAAAGCATCCAAAAGATGTCTCCATATCCTTGCTTTTAATTGTGTAGTAGTGCATACCATATATTGTATGTCACAGGCAGAACAAGTAATGAGATATACCAAATATTTAGTATTACAATTAAGGTGTTATTTTACATGATTCTGTATTACAACTAGAGAAAAATGTAGTAGTGGTAGCCATGTACTTGCAAGTTATACATTGATATGATTCAGTAATATCTAACTAATGTTGTTGTCAGGATATTTCGGATTGAGGAAAAGAATGGACCCTACAGTGGGACCTCTTCTAGATATAATGCAGACCCCCTCATCCACTATAAATTCCCTTATATTATCCTGAACTGTTAATAAAGGCAAATGCTTTTTAATTATAGAGATACGGTATCACCATACTGAGGACTATATATGTAGTTGAAAAGGTGACACCCTTAAAAGTTTCTACACTAACCTTGTTTGTTTGAACCATAAGGTTATTTTGGGGAATATTTAATTTTTTTCTTACAGCTCTATTTAATGTCCATTTAGGATAGTGACGTTTTTCCAATCTATCACAGGTCTCCTTCTGATATTTAATAAAATGTTCATCACTGGAATATTTCCGTTTAACCCTAATTAGTTCTCTTATTGGGATATTATGTATCACATGGTGGGGATGACAGATTGTGGCATCTAGAGTTGAATTATAGAAGGGGTTCTCCACTTTAAACAATCCCTTTTTGTTAGAATGGTCTTTGCCTCTTGAATCTCAAAATGCTCTTTTGCTGCAAAACGGAGCAGTCAACTGTAATCTGAGGGGAAAAAATGGCTGTCAGTGTTTAGATTCTCTGCAGTAACACTATTGTGGAAATGTAACTTTACACTGTTCCCATTCATATCAATGGATTTTCTATGCAATGCAGGATAGGACAGGCCCTCTGTAGCCTTTCACCACTCTGGCCGATAGATGAGGATCCAGAACAGAGGACCTCCTATATTAATTCAGAATTCCCTTATAGGATGTATGGAAATAGTTTTCTAAAGTAGAGAATCTCTTTAAATACAATCTCTAATGTGATCACATTTTTATGACGAGGACCTGCCAACTCCCCTGACATTGTTTTAATAAATATTTGAATTTTTTTAATTCTAAAAATCTTTTCTAAGAACACGGTTTTGTGCCGTTCCTTGATTCCAATGTAATGTAAGCTCCAGTACTTCATGGGAGAAACTTAAAGGGGATTTGCCAAGACGAAAGTTTCTTACCTCTCTCCTTAGCACAGGCAAAATGTCAACAAATCACGCTGAGTCATGAAGCTGCAGGGCTGAGAGGGAAGGGGTGAGTGAGGAGAGAGGAATCCAAGGGAGCGTCTCAAAATTAAGTGAAATAATAAACAGTACAACAGTGGATTTCAATACAGCAAAACAGCCTCAGACTGCCCCTGTCTACCGGTGCCTTTAAAAGCTAATTCATTTTGCCTGTCATCAGATAAGAAGTGTTTCACGCCAGCGCGGCCTGTCGCTCCTGGGTCGTGACTAGGGAAAGCTTTGAGGTAACTAAGGGGGGTTGAGAAAGCTGTAGCTCTCAGAATTTTCACTTTTTTAATGACATATATTTAGAAAGTGAAATTTAAAAACCCATTTTGGAGGATCCCACGTCAACATTACATGGTGGCAAAACCCCTTTAAATCACAGAAAAATGGGACATTATTCACTTAAAAACACAGACATAAGGACATACTTACAGCTCAATGGCTGGACAATGAACTATTCCCAGGAGGAGGCAATAAAAGCCCCAGTATTACATGAGAAAAATTTATCAGGTGCAGCACACTGATGAACAATTGTTCACACACCCATCCACTATATCGCAAATGCCTAGTAAAAAACTGCATATTGGGTAAGTAACAGTTCACATCACTAAGCAGAAAACCACAATATCGTAAAGGGCAGATTGCACAAATGCAAAAAACTGATAAACAACCTCTCACAAGCCTACTGTCCATGAGAGAGGGGGGATTTATTACCTAAACATCCACTAGGGGACTTTTCTCTACTTTGTGTACGGGATTATCCAAATGTGAGTTTTTTTTCCTGGGGGGTCGCACTCTGGTGTGAGCAAGTTTCTTTAGTGACTGCACCTGAAAATTTCTTGATGTAGTAGGGGGGCTTTATTCCCTCCCCCTGGGAATAGTTTTGTCCACCCATTGAGCTGTTTTAGTCCTTATGTTGTTTTTAATGAATAATGTCCCTTTTTTCTGGATTTTTTTTCTTTGTAAATTCAAAAACCCAAAGAATACATTCCCCCTTGTCAGTATGATGGGTCCTTTCAAAGTCTGACTTGCTCAATCAATGCTGACAGTATAAGACTGTATAGAGACACATCACATAGATAAAGAGAATGTTTATGTAATTCTAAGTATTTATACATTTTAAGGGGGAAATAACGGGGGACACAAAATATAAAAATTCAAAAAAAAGATCCCTCATGTTTTTTTTTTTTACAAATGCAAATATTTACTAAAACTGTCAAGTTAGTGGACATAAGACCCATCCGTACAGACTGGGGGTCTAGGAAAAACAGTCTTTTTGTAGAATGTGCTAAAAGTATATATTACTATAAAGGTATGTTTACAAAAAGAAAAGAAAAACTTTACTGAGAATCACAAATTGCAAATAATATACATCAATACAGTTTGGAACCTCTATTGAAGATTTTTATAAAAAAAAATTTCAGAAAAAATAGGCCCGCACTGTACAAAGCCTGACAGACCAATTGTAGTATTGAGGTCCAGGGGCGTTCACTCCTTCATAAAAAGTCCCGTCACACCAGGCCTTACAATGCAAATAAAATCATATCATGAAATATATGCACAGTGGAGTCACATTGTTGGGACCAGCAGTTAATATCCAGAGTAACCATTGTGTGCAGCATGGCATCAGCTAGAAGGGCTGGGAGTGACTCAATAAGGTCTTGGTAGGTTGTCATAGGTAAAAAGAACTATTATACTCCTAAGGGGCAAAGGGAGGAGACACTATAGATCTATAACCCCACATAATATTTCCGGGGATGAGAAACTACAAGAAAAGTAATGCCCTTTGGGTACGATAGAAAATAGCTAAAAAAAAACTTTTAAAAATTACTTTACAATAAAATACACGAAATTATCATCTACTACCTTTCATACACCTACAGATATGAAAAAATATATATGTACAACAAACGGAGACCCCGCCCCGAAAAGGGCGACCCCGCACAGGAACCGCTATCAACTACTATATATATATATATATATATATATATATATATATATATATATTAATATATAAAATATATAAAACAAAAAATTTAAAAAAATGACTAATATATTAGTGCATAAAGACTAGATGTACTGTGTAAAAACTATATAAACAAACAAAAAGAGGACACAACAAAAAAAACAAATGTTTTAGATAATACATCTAAAATATGGATATAAGCCCCAAAAATATTAAACTTTGTAATGATGTTATAAATTTCTTTTTTTCTGCAATGATATTAAAATTTCCAAATTTCCAACCTTTTCCCCTAAGATTTTTCTAGGGTTTATAGGGGAGAAAAATTGCATCAAGAAACAAATACCGTTATAATGCATGTATAATAAATTTAGATAGAACTCACGGCCCTTGAAAATAAGTAGGATGAGTTCCAACTCCCAATGATAGGAGAGGGATGATATCGCTGCAGCAGACAGATAAATAGTACGATAGATTCAAACTCCCAATGGTAGGAGAAGCAGATAGTACCGCTGCGGCGGATAGCGATGGAATAAGGTAGCCACTAGGTTGTCATAGGTACAGTGAAGGAATTAATTATTTGATCCCTTGCTGATTTTGTAAGTTTGGCCACTGACAAAGGCATGAACAATCTATAATTTTAAGGGAGGGTAGGTTGATTTTAACATTGAGAGATAGAATATGAAAAATAAAATCCAGAACATCACATTGTATAAATTAAATCAATTTATTTGCATTTTGCTGAGAGAAATAAGTATTTGATCCCCTATCAATTATTAAGAGTTCTGCCACCTACAGACCAGTTAGATTGAAATTGAACTTTGTGGCCATAATGACCATTGTTACGTTTGGAGGAAAAAGTGAGAAGCTTGGAAGCCTAAGAACTCCATATCAACTGTGAAACACGGGTGTGGCAGCATCATGTTGTGGGGTTGTTTTGCTGCAGGATGGACTTGTGCACTTCACAAAATAGATGGCATCATGAGTAGTGTTGTTCGAACTGTTCTAGAAAAGTTAAGTTCTAGTAGAACTTCTCAAATTTTTAGAACTCGACACGCCATTTTCAGTTTTGTTTTCAGCGGCATTCTATACTTTTGGCGGCCATCCAATCACCTTTCTGCACTTTTGGCAGCCATCCAATCAGTGGAAAGCACAGAGAAGTGTCAAAAGTGTCATCGTTGAGGTGTAGGGCTCTCATTGGCTGCTAAAATCACATGTCCATGTTATATATGTTTCACTGTATTGCCTTAGAACGCCATTTTCAGCTCATTCTCTGTACTGTACAGACTGCTCTTAGTTAGAAAGCATTTTCTTCTCCATAGACATCAATATTTAGGGAGTTTGGTATTGCTGGCTGCATCTTTCCCACACCCAGAAGCTGTTATTTGGTGACATATGCAGGCTCACATAACACCTAACTTTCATATACATGGATATATATTATACAGAGTGCTTGGATTTGCTAAAAGATACTCAGTGCCCAAAAGTTCAGTTTTTGCAGTTTTTGGGGTTTAATAATTGTTTAAGTCACCGTCTCCAAACCTCCTATGTCTTAAGGGGGCCTTTGGGCCCCTCAGGATGCAGGGCCCCATAGCAGCTGCTACCGCTGCACCTCCTATAGCTACACCCCTGCTTGCAAGCTGTCCTCATTTTTTTCAGTTAGCCATTGAAAGGAATGAAGTATTTAAGCCTTTCAATTTTTTTCTGTCACTCTTAGGCTATGTTCACATGGATTAAAATGGGCCGTATTTCGGTCCGTAATTACGCGCCAAAGTGCGCAAATTACGGGCTGAAGACGGACCATTCATTACGGTAATCCACAGTTCTCATAGAGAACTATGGATTACGCCTCCTGTCCCCGCTCGGCGAATCCGGCGGGCAGGGAGATAAGTGACATGTGAATTACCAGCGGCGTACCAGCAAGTCAATGGGCCGGCGAAGTACCGGCCCCCCGCTCACCCTCCCGCTACCGCACCGCCCCCGTCCACACGGCATAATTGTGGGGCGTAGTTACGTCCCGCAGTTAAGCCGTGTGAACTGTTCCTTAGAGCCAAATTTTCCTCACTAAGGGCGACATGTATGATCGGGGCTTTACGCCTGTTTTTTGGCGTATTCTGCGCCTCCCGGCCCGAATCCCGCTGTCGGACGCGGGGATGCAGTGTTAGGCGCAGTGTTCGCCACTTTCAGCTGCGCCCCGCATGAAGGGGCGGGCAGTGGGCACGGTGTGGGCGCGGGGTAGGCGTTCCGGAGCGGGACGCGGCGCTCTCCTATACTCCGAGGCATTGTACGATGGCGAGGGGCGGCAAAAACGAGGCGCAATGCAGCGCTCGGCAGCTCCGACAGGCAGACCTGGTTTATTTTGGTCTAAATGCTCCGGCAGAGGCGAAGTGAAGCAGGATCAGAACATGCGAGGAAGCACATAGAAGATCGCTACACTAATCTGGGCGCTCCGCTCCGTGCAGCAGGAGTATGATTCCGAAAAAAATCGCCTTTATAAAGGCGGAAAACAGTGTCAGAAAAGAGCTGAACGTAAAAAATAAACATACTTAAAAAAAAAATCACTTTCCAAAACTCTAGAATGGCGCAATATCAAGAATTATGATATTGTAAATTGCCGGGAAATACAGTAATTCAAATTCAGAAAGCTATTCTGATTGGTCGGCATAAACCGGCCAATCAGAATAGGAGCGACAGTGACCCATTAAAACCTATGGGGACGTTTAGACCAATCAGAATCCACGGCGGGATAGTTCAAAATACAGTAAAAATGCTGAAAAGAGCTGATTGGCTGAGCTAGCGGGGGCTCGGCTAGCTCAGCCAATCAGAATAGGAGCGACAGAGACCCATTCTAGTCTATGGAGAAGTTTAGACCAATCAGAATCCACAGCGGGCCCGTACTAAATTCTGTAAAAAAGCTGAAAAGAGCTGCTTCGCTGATCTAGCGGGGGCTGGGATATCTCTGCCAATCAGAATAGGAGCGACAGAGACCCATTAAAACCTATGGAGAACTATTGACCAGTCAGAATAGGAGCGACAAAGTCCCATTATATCCTATGGAGAAGTTTGGACCAATCAAAATCAAAGGCGGGACAGTTCAAAATACAGTAAAAAGACAGAAAAGAGCTGATTGGCTGAGCTAGCGGGGGCTTGGCTATCCCAGCCAATCAGAGCGCGAGCTACTTCTCCCATTATAGTCTATGGAGAGAGCGGCGCTCTGAAATCTCGGCTCTCAGCGCCGTGCGGCATGAAGTATTAATAAAAAAATTATTTTTATTAAATGTAAAACATTATCAGATAGAGCCGAACCCTTCTTTACAAATAAAGCAGTTAAAATCCCGAACAACGCGTTTGTCGCCGAGACCGGCGCTACATAGGGAATTGCAATAGAGAGAATTGCCGGGAAATACAGTAATTCGAATTGTTTAAGCTATTCTCATTGGTCGGCATAAAACCAGCCAATCAGAATAGGAGCGACAATGTCCCATTATAACCTATGGAGGAGAATTGACCAATCAGAATAGGAGCGACAATGTCCCATTATATCCTATGGAGAAAAATTGACCAATCATATTTAAAGTCGGGACAGATCAAAATACAGTAAAAATGCAGAAACGAGCTGATTGGTTGAAGCGGCGGGGGCTCGTCCAGCTTAGCCAATCAGAACGCGAGCTACTTTCTCATAGAGTTCTATGGGGGAAAAGAAATTCTGAGCGCGCTCTGTGATTGGCTAAGTTAAAAGAGGCGCCGTTATTTGGACCAATGGGAGAGCGAGCGACGCTCCTATGGGTTTTCTAATGCAGTCTGAAATAAAACTGTACATGGCCGAAATCAAATTATAAGACTACAGAAGTGGTCCGGATGTGTATATAAAACAAATGATAATATGGGGGTAACGAAAAAAAAAAATTAAATAAATAAATTCATGTTTATTTCTTTATTTTCGTTGCACCCATACTATTGATCCTTGGCTAACGAAAATAAAGAAATAAACATGATTTTATTGATTTACTATTTTTTTTCGTTACCCCCATATTATTATTCGTTTTATATACACATCTGTGCTTTATTGTGGTTTCTTTCTTTTAAATATGTACTTTAGCCCCCCTCCACCCCACCCCCCCCAAAAAAGGAAGTACTTTTATTTTTTTTAAATTATGGGGCAGATTTATCAAAACAGTTGCGCCAGAATTCTGGCTCCATTTGCACCAGAAACCAGCTTTTCGGCACATTTACTATGTGTTTTAGTCAGTTTCAGACGCTTCTGCGACCCGTCCGACAAAAGGGGCGTGGCCTCGTAAATAGGGCGTGGTTTCACGTGAAAGGGGCGTGGCTTAAGTGAGACTAAAAATGCACCCAGATTTTGTCGGCGTTTCTGGTATGAAAGTAAGACAACTTAATTGTGGTACAGAGTTAGACTAGACAGTTCTAACCTGTACCAGATTTATCAACACTATGATAAATGTGGCGCATTATAAAACTGTCTAGTCTAACTTTACACTGTCTAAAAGTAAGACACTATTGATAAATCTGCCCCTGTGTGTCTGCTCTATATTCATTGAATAAAGATTATGTTATTTTAGCTCACCCTCTTTAGTGGCACGTGTTTCTTTCCTTTTTTCCCTTTATCGGTTTGTTTTGCATTAGCTCCCCACACGTGACTTCCTTCATGAGCTTCGCACTGCAAATGACGAAAGTAGGAAATGGCCATAATAATGTGACGAGGCTGTGTAGGAAATGATAGAAACATGTTCATTTCTGTTATACAGTTGCAATCAAAGGTATAAAATCCCCAATACAGATTAGTTCTGTTGTCAAAATGTACACACCTTCATCTGTCTGAAAAAAAAACAAACAAGAACAATTGAAATAACTGAACACAACTGAAAAACAAATGGTTCCTCCAAATTCAACACAGAATGACACTTGTAAGGACTTCTGCTGTCCCCAAATCCTTCAGCCCTCTGACAAGAATTACTTATGCTGGGTTCACATGGCTTATTTGCGGGGCTTAATTACGCTCCGCAATTACGCCGTGTGGACGGGGGCGGGAGCGGGGGGCCGGCACCTCGCCGGCCCATTGACATTCATTACCAGCGGCGCGTATACGCCGCTAGTAATTCACATGTCACTTATTCGCCGAGCAGGGAGAGGAGACGTAATCCATAGTTCTATATGAGAACTGTGGATTACCGTAATGACTGGGACTGATTCCAGCCGTAATTTGCACACTCCGGCGCGTAATTACGGACTGAAATACGTCCCATTTTAAGCCGTGTGAACATGGCCTTATAAGAGAGCATTTGCAAATAGTGTGTTGTCTCAAGCACACCTAAGGCCAATGCGGCAGTGGAGGGAATCGCATCTACCAATCACTGAATGTCAGTGACATTACCGTTTCTCTGACAAAATCAAAGGGCTATCTGTGGGTACAGTTTCATCTGCACATGGCTGCTGAACCGTGGGGCCCTGACCTAATGCAGGTAATCAAAGGCAGGTGTGCTAGAGATGAAGCAGAAGAAGCAGAGGATCTGTTTAGGCTAAAAAAATGTTTGAATTTGGTGCTTTACTGAATTGCACAGTAAATGTCCCAATATGTCCGTAATGTTATATCTCTGTATGGATCGTTTCTGTTCTTTTCCCATGTGTAAATATGCTTGAAGGTGTTAAAGACCTTTCACAAGTATGGGAGAGAAAAACCTTGAAAATTCACTTTGCCAGCATTTTGCTGAAGGGCAAATTTCCTACCGTGGAATATAAGACAGTATTCACTGAAATGCTTTTTATACAAAACACCTATCTGAGCCTCCCTTGTCTTGTAGGGAAATAAGGCTTTGTTATAGGAAATTGCTATATCGACAAAACATAGAAAAAGAACATTAACAGTGGGAAAAAATTGCAAAGTCCATCTCATCTGTGCTCCTGTTATTTCCTTTGTATTTTTACCTTAGGGTAGATAAATGTTTATGCCCAGCAGTTTTACATTCACTTACTGTTAATTTTCCAACCACATCTGCTGGAGGTTTATTCCAAACATTGTCTACTTCTTCAGTAAAATAATATTTTTTTTACATTGTTTTGGATCATCCACCAACTCATTTTAAATTGTGTCCTTGTTCTTGTGTTTAATTTCCTATTAAAGACACATTCCTCTTGAACCTTATTTAAAAGGGGTTGTCTCACTACATTGATTCATCTTACCTCTGTCCTGTTTTCTTGGTTTCACTTTCAGGGGCATGTTTACTGGCTTCTATTAGGCTGCAGTAGAAGCCAGGTCTGTAGCTATAGCAACCAGCGCTGGCAGCCTATCAGGATAGATCAAACAGTTCTGTAGCTATAGGGAACAAAATTCCGCTTCCTAATATGTAGGCAGCGCCTTGAACCGGAGCGCTGCTTTCTCCTGGCAGAGTGAAAACTATGCTCTGTTGATTTGGAATGTGATTTATCCATGATGGCAGATTTTGATCAAGCTGTAAGTATTATATAGCCCCTTTGACTAAGAGTCCTGTGCATTAACTATGCCAGACCATTGAAATTGGGCAGAAATATTTTTGACTTTGGGACTCACATTCTGGATTGGGGAGTTATATGGCCACTGCCAAGATATAAGTGTTATGATAGTGAATAATGTATATTTCAACATAGATGTTGGGAATCGTGTCGGTAGAATCTATTCTGCCTTCATGTAACTCCTATTGATGTTTTGATATATGGTGACATAGTCTGTCTATCTGTTCGTTTGAATAAGATTTGTTTTAACCCCTTAGTAATGTATCTGATAAATAAGGCTTCGTAGTCACTATTGTTGCCCCTGATGAATCCCTGCATATCAGGGTATGAAACGCGTTGGGCTTGTTAAAATTGGATTAGGGCCTTGTTATATATATGCCTTTACCTATATGTAGGGGGGTTGTTGTCTTTTCCATTATCATTTTTTCACACTTGTTATAGGAAATAATTATAATTGTGTGTGTATTTATTTTCCTATTAGTAGGGCCTAATAGGGCGTATTGAGCCTAGGTTCCTGTTGGGACCATCCTTATTAGGACAAAAATCCCAAAACTATTGGGTAGTTAGCTCTTTAGGGCACTACAGGGATAGGTGGGTTTTCCTGTCGATTGTATTTGGCTATGACACTTTTAGTTAGATGTAAATTGTGACCTTTTTAAAATAATTTTCTAATAAAAGGTATATTTTATAGTCTTGTCCAGTGAATTATCTGAATTTTTCTTGACTGTTTTTCCTTTGGTATTGCTGGGTTACCGTATCTACCCTTTCTGTGTTGTCTGTAGCTATAGTGACCTGAGGAGCTGATGCAGCCCGTACAAGAGGGGATATCTTAGAATAGGTAGGACACTGTTAATGGACACATATTGCAAAGTGACTGTTTTTTTAAGATCTTTAAAATAAAAAGCAATCCTTGTAGCGAGACAACCCCTTTAAACCTTTAACATGTTTAAAGGTTTTGGTCATGTCCTTGCTTCTCTCCTTTCCTCCAGGATTTACATCTGTTTTCACTCTTCACAGCCTCTTCAGGCTCCCACTTCCTGTACAGGCTGTAGACAGGTCTAGAGTAGTGACTGACATTTCAGCTCTACTAACTCCTGTTCCTAAGTGAATCTGTCAGTTAGAAATTACTTATGGAGAGGTTTTGAAAAACAATGATGTCCAAATAGGTTGTCTGGCTATAAATGTGATCTACCAGAGCTGTATTCCTCATAATAGGAGCCTTCTAGTGAGAGAGAAAAACTTACATACTGCCAAGACACACTTACATGCTGCTGAGTGACTCTGTTATCTTTGATATAATTACACATAACTGTGCTCTGCAGACCAGACAGGATGGCACTAGGCTGCTCCCAGGTCACTAACTAAGGCAGTGTTAGGGACCTTAGTTTTTAAACAACATGCAAATCTCTGTGCATAATATGAATGTGCTTAAGAATTTGCTTTATTATTGGTGTTTCCATAAATATTTATATAATATATTATAGTTATAAATATATAATATGTATTTTTCTTGATGAATCTATTGTATTTGTATGTATTTCTACGAATCCTGTAAAATTCTATCAATGGAAACAGTTTGCATTCTCATATGTCACATTTTTTATTTTTTTTTTGAAACATGAAAAATGTATTAAATTTTAGTAAATGATAATTTACCACAACATAGTAAAACAGAACATAACATAAATCAGAGCATAACAAGAAAAAATGCCATATTAGCCTCAACGATGAATAACACAAAAAATGCTGTATATGAATCCGCGTTATTGACGGGGTCGAGAAATAATTCAGATATCATATAAGGTATCGGTAACGAATTATATAGGCTCTAAGGCATGGACCTTATTTTAGTCAGAGTTCAAAGAGACCCAATTTCCAGGCTAATTTAACTTTAACTTTAGTCCAAAACTATAGAACTACTCGAAGAAAAGTGAGTCCTCCCAGATCTTCCATTTTCATATGTCACCATTTTATGGAAATTTGGACATCAAGGATTGTGATGACTATGATTCTTTTTTTTAATGCTGTGTTGCATTACATTTTGTATGGTTGGGAGTAAGGATTTGAGGCAATGTTTATGTATTGTGGTCTCAACCACACAGACTTCCTTTAGATCGCTCAGCAGGAGAGCTGTGAACTACTTCAGATGCTGGCCTGGGAATTATTTCTCTAAACATACAGCTATATTTCCGGATTTGGGCTTCTGAACTACATATTTGTCATTTAGTTGAAGGAAGAGCATTTGCACTCGGTAGAGGTTGATTAGGACCTGGAGGGAAATCACTGCAGGATACAGGACAAAGATTATACAAGTCCCACTAGAGAGATTTCACCCACATATAAGTGCAGTATGTAAATGTTCCTGGGGGTTCTCAGAGCTTTAAAGGGTTGTGAACCTCCCCCTTTTTAGTCTAAGTGTGCTGCTGAGCCCCCAAGAAAATAAAAATGAACTATACCTCTGGACTAGTGTTTGTTCTGGTGATGCGCCTGCCTAGCCTCTCTCCGGGTCTTGTGTTGTCTTCTGGCTCTAGCCAAATGGGATGTCACCACTGCAGCCTAATCCTAATTGACCTAAAATGGGTAAGGTTTTTCTCATTTCATGTAAGATAGTGAGAAAGACACAGTGGTGTCAGAGCATGATAATAATGGACACAGTAATGTCATAGACAGTAATAATGGATGTATGGATGTTACAGTACAGTAAGAATATAAACACTGTGTTTGTCACAGCATGATAATAATGGACTTGGTGATGATACAACAAAATAACAATGGACACTGATATCACAGCACAATAATGATGTCATAGCTGAGTAATAATGGAAATAGGCATGTTACAGTACAGTATTTTCTCATCGCTGATTTGAAACTTATTTTTAAGCACCAAAATCAGTGTCAAATACTCATCTGCTTTCTACATTGCAGTTTTCTGATGAGTTTTTGACAAGGATTTCATGACAAGGATTTCATTGCAGTTTTCTGATGAGTTTTTGACAAGGATTTCATGACAAGGATTTCATTGCAGTTTTCTGATGAGTTATTGACAAGGATTTCATGACAAGGTTTTCCAGCACTGTTTTTTTTACTGAAAATTTTTCTGAATTTTTTTTTATGCTACAGCAGTTTTTGGCTGTGGAACCGCATCCAAAACAGTGTTAATAATGTGCCAGACTTTGTGTGAGGTGTTTTGAATGCTGTTTTAAAGCTCTCCATTGTTTCCTATGTGCAAAAAGGGCCAAAAATTCCTCAACAATTGACATAAAATTTATTTTTCAGCACTGGAAACAGCGCTGAAAATAAGCAAGTAAAATCAGCATCATATGAACAATGACACAGTTTTTACATATGAATCAATGGAAATGAACTGGAAGTATTTTATAGTAATTTTTGAAGCTGTATTGGTGGTGGAATCCGTGGTAAATCCGCCTCGAAAACAACGTCAAACTCAGCCATGTGAAAATACCCTAATAATGTACATGGTAATGTCATAGCATGGTGACATCCGTCTATTCATCTGCACAATAAATATACTCTTCTCTCATAATCTGCTTTGCCTCCATCACTTATGACAAGCTTTTCACACTACTCTCCCAATCCTACGTCAATACCAGTTCTCTTGACCCAAGACCATCCCACCTCCTCCTCAACCTTAATACTGTGAATATCACAGCCTTATCCCATAACTTCAACCTATTGTTAACCTCTGGTATCTTTTCTTCTTCTTTCAGACATGCAACCTTCACACAAATACTGAAGAAGTCTTACCTTGACCTATCCTTTTTTTATCTCTTAACCCATTTTTTCTATTAAACTTTTGGCCCACATCACTATTACCATATGTCTTAAAACTCCTTAAGCAGCATGTATATGTTGAACTGCCCTTTCATCTTTCCTTCAACTCACTTCTTGACTCGATACAGTCTGGTTTTCAACCCCACTACTCTAGCGAAACTGCCCTGACTAATGTAATCAAAAGTCTCATGCCACTACGCTGTGTTCTTTCTCCTAGATCTGTCCTCTCCCTGTGACACAGTCCACCGCTCTCTGCTCTTAAAATTTCTTTCTTTTCTTGGCATCATGGACTTGGCCATTTCCTGGATCTCTTCTTACCTTACCACCAAACATTTAGCATTTCCCACTCTTACTCCACCTCCTTGTCTTGTCCTATTTCTGTTGGTGTAACTCAGGGGTCAGTCCTGACCCCCATTCTCTATTGATACACTTGGCCTCAGTACCACTTGCATGCTTGACCGACACTAAAATTTTCATCTCTTGTCAGGATCCTGAAATGTATAGTCCTTATCTTCCTTCTTCTCCTCCCACTTTCTAGAAATCAATATAGAGAAAATGCAGTTCATTATCTTTCCCCATCCATATCAACTACTTCATCAGATTCCCAGTCTGCTGTCTCGGGATAACTTTTGACTCTGCCCTGTCTTTCAAACCACACATCGAAGACCTTACCATCTCCTGCCACCTCCACCTGAAAAAATACATCCTGAATCTACTACTTCTGGACTTTAACTTTGCAAAAATGCTTCTTCATACCCTCATCATTTCCTGCCTAGATTACTGCAACAAGCTTCTCTGTGGCTTTACAGCTAACATTTGTGCAAAGAGTACATGCAGTGACTAGGTTTGGGGTTGTCTGAACTCTATGCTGGATTCCCCAGACTTCGTCAAAGTGTCACCACGTGTTACTGCTGTTTGGAAGGGTAGGTAGGATGTGGTGCACCCTAATAGGAAATAAGTCCAGAGATTCAGGGATCTTCAGTAAACCAGTGCACTTCTTTAATGGAGGAACTGAAGTGCAACACAATACAGGCAAGACCATTATTGGCTTCTCCAAAAAGCTCTGTGCTGAGGCCTGAGCTAGCTGTCCCTCTCTCTCAGAACGCTGGTGTGCTGGTTTAAGCACAGGGTCTTTGGTTTAGTTGCCTGGCTGGCTTCTGGGTCAAATGGCTAGTGACCCAGGATCTGTGACTTGGTATCTTCAGAATCTTCTTCTAGTCACACAGTCAGTCTGGCAGAATCTCTGAGTGCTAGCATTTTACACAGTTTATAGATCTAGAATCTTCTAATGGTAGGGTGGAGTAGAGAAAAACAACCCTTCCAAAAACATTGTTACACTTTCAGTCTCTCATACATTTGTATAGAGCTTACATTCTGGTCTATAGGAATGATTCAGCATCTTTTCTAGATGGTGCAAAGGTCACTGTCTAAGATTTTCATTTTAGCTCCATATGCCCATTACCCTAAAGACTTACGTCGCAACATATCGGGGGGGGGGCATTTATAAGGTTTTTTTGGCGATTTGTTTTGTGCTCATATTTAACAGTCTACCTGTAGTATGCTTATGTATAGTATATGTAACTTCTTTTTTCTGGTGGTTCCAGATAATTCATACTGTATATATTACATTATACTTAAAGAGCACAGCATTTTGTTATGTTAACATTTTGACCACATAATAGAAATTAACTTTTATATATTATACAGTACAGTACAGTTGAAAATAGGTATTTAGTTGCTAAAAGACAAGTAGTGTTGTTGTAGTTACATTATCCTTTGTACCTAATAGGACATACGTACAATACTCACAAAAAGTTAGGATTATTTGTCTTCTGGTTGAGACCATCTCCTAGGTTTAGAATGCGCATGTCCAACTGTTCAATGTTTTGGTACTTTTTGCACAACTTGTTGATCTCTAACAAGGAGCTTAAAGGCAAAATTCCCTGAATCGCCCAATAAATTTAGGGAATTTATTTAAATTGGGATTTAAACAGTCCTACTCATCATGCTGTTCACATTTTGACATCATGAAACCAAGACAACACATTACAATTGATCAACAGTATCTCGTCATTGTGAGGCTTGAAGCAGGATGCTCTCAGACGGAACTGGCCACTGAATTTATAGTATCGCAGAGTGTCATCAGCAGCTTGCAACAGAGATACAGAGAGACCGGAAGAGTCACAGAAGGCAAAAGAAGTGAGGGAAGTGAGAGACAACCAATTGACACTTCAGACCATTCGTAACCATTTACGTCAGCATGGTCTGCATGGTAGACAACCTGACCACACCACCAGGCATAGGCATCATCGTCTTGCATGGATCAGGGAGCAGCTATGCTGAATGAGGGACCAGTGGTCTTCACTGCTGTTCAATGATGAAAGTAGATTCACTCTGAGCAGAAATGATGGACACCACCGAAGCTTAAGGCCTCGTTCACACGGCTGATTCTGGGATGGATTTCAGCCGTATTGCGCGCCGTATTGTGCTTCAATATGGCTGAAATCCATCCCAGGCATTACGGTAATGCATAGAGAACTATGGATTTCATCTCCCCTCCCCGCTCGGCGAATCCGGCGCGGGGGAGAAAGTGACATGCACATTATCCCGGCGGGATACACGCCGTGGATAATGGATGTCTATGGAGCCGACGAGCTACCGCCCCGCCCCCGCTGCACGGCACACGCCGTAATTGCGGGGCGAAGTCCGTCCCGCAATTACGGCGTGAATAAGCCGTGTGAACTTAGCCTAAGAAGTCATGGAGAGTGCTATGCACCAGTCAGATCAGATACTGGTTAGATATCCTTATGGTCATCTAACATGCAGACCACATTGATGTAAATGGTTATGAATGGTGTGATGTGACACTTGTGCCTTTTACCTCTTTTAAACGTGCTTGGAGTTGTGCGACATTCATCATCCCTTTTCCGCAGGGCATTGTTTACAATGAAGCAGTCGGTCATCAGTGTATGATTGAGCCAAAGGACGTCCACTTCTTTGCCTTTCTGTGACTCTTCCAGTCTCTCTGTATCTCTGCTGCACTCTGCAGTGATGTCACAGCACCATGATAGTGGACAAAGTGATCTCAACATAGTAATAATGGACATAGTGGTGTCACAGCACAGTGATAATGAATACAAGGATGAGCACAATTATAAAACAGTAAAAGACAATACAGGTGATCTTTCTCAGATAACTGAGGTGTTTAGCTCAGTGCAGAATTGTCACTGAACTGCGAGCAGAGACCAGTCAGGGAGATTTCACAATACACCTCACCCTCTCAAATGTAGTGTGTGTTAACCATATCTTGTACTATATGTCCAGTATGTATGTACATACCTATCTGTTTACAGCATTAGAACATATTTTTCTCATCTTGCAATAGTTAAGCACAAGCCAATCTCTTAAAACCAGTGAAGTGAATCCCAATTTTATTGCATTTCTCTAAGTCCAAGATTGATTTCCACTACATACTTATTTCTATCAGGAACAAAAGATGTGCTCCTCATGAAAATGTTCAGTTGAGTATTCACCAGGATATGCCCAATACTAATTCATGTCCTGACTGTATTCTGCTATATAAATCTGCAAAGAGAAATCTTTCTTGTGGAATCTGTAAAAAAAAAAAAAAAAAGTCATGTAACTTAGAAAACTATATTTAATAGGAAAGTGTAAATGGCAGTATACATGAAGATTCCAAACTGTAGCAGACATATTGATCATTGCACCATGATTATGAATCTCAGTGATACTGCATGATACCAAACGACATACATGCTGAAATGCTGAACGAGGTTCTGTGGCTGTTCTGAAATGAGTGTTTTAGTAAACAATTTAATTTTCCATTCCTAATTTTTCCTTAGATTGCTATGTTGTGTGGTTCTTTTGTTATTCTTCAGAGAAATTAGTTACTAAAATTGTCAGCTGGGCATTACCACTTGGGGTCGGGAGTGTCCCTGCAAAGCCTGACATTGTCCAATCAGGCTGGCAGTCACTGTGTGCAGGGACACGCCCCTTTTAAAGCTGGACTGGTAACACCCATCTGACAGATTCAGTAATACATTTCTAGAAGGAATAACAGAGGAACAGCACAGCATAGAGGTTGTAAGAGAAGATGCTCCAGAATTGTTATTTCACAGGAAACAGAAGTAGTTACAAAAATAGACATGTCAGGTCCTCTATAAATCACCATCCACAGCACTGTTCATGTGTGTGTCTATTGATAAGGAGGGTGATTTAGATCAAAGTCGTATCCCTGTGATGTGATGTACTTTTTCTTACATAGTAAACTATAGCAAAGGTCTAGAGAAAATGTTTCTCTAAGAGGAGTATTCCCAGGGTTATATAAAGTGAAACTGCCACACAGCTCCATTTAAAGGGGTTTTGCCACCATGTAATGTTGACGGGGGAACCTCCAAAATGGGTATTTAATCACTTTTCTAAATATATGTGATTACAAAAAGTGAAGCCTGTGAGAGCTACAGCATTTCTCCATTCCCCTTAGTTACCTCAAAGCTTCCACTAGACACGACCCAGGAGCTGACAGGCCGCACTTGCGTGAAATACTTCTTATCTGATGACAGGCAAAATGAATGAGCTTTTAAGGCACCGGGTAGAAAGTGCAGTCTATCAGGCTGTGTCTTGCTGTATTTAGAATCCACTGTTGTACTGTTATTTCACTTAAGTTTTGAGACGTTCCCTTATTCCTCACTCCTTACTCACCCCCTCCCTCTCAGCCCTGCAGCTCTCATGACTCAACGTGATTTGTTGACATTCTCCCTTTGCTGATAAGAAAGTGAGTAACTTGCTTCTTGGCAAATCCCATTTAAGTGAATCGGGCTGGCTTAATTCAGAGGAATTAACCAGCTCTGTAACTGTTTCTTTCTCAGTATTGGTGGGTCACTCAAAGATCAAACCCTCCCCCACCGTAACGTAAGACTATATACTAGTGACATGCCATTACTTTATGAAATGGAATAGCCCTTTAACGAGATTAAGTTTGTGAACAAAACTATGAATCAATGACTCTTTTAGGATAGAGCACCACCTGTGCAAGGTTTTCCTGTGAGTAGCAATAAGCGTGACATAACCATAACTTTCACTTGTCTTTCTATGGAAAAAAGTCATTAGGTGACTAGTGAAAATAAAATATCCTTCACCTTAAACTAGTGCCACAATTTTACCATGACTCCTGGGCAACATTATGGGCCACATGTATGAAACTGTTTAGATCTAAAACTCACTCTTTTGCCCATAGTAACATAGGGGCAAAAAAGTGAGTTTTAAACCTAAACAGATTCATACATAGATAAATAAAAAAAAACATTTGTGATTGAGCTTGAAAAGGGAAATCGGCATTCTAGGTCATGATTGTCTTCTGCTCACCTACCCTTGTTATTTTCACTCTCATCATAGTGGAAATTCCTATTTTGCTCAGATATTTTATGTCTCACCATTATGTGCGTTCTTCTTTGTAATATCTTTTTCTAGGTGTAAGACAACTTTGTCTTGATAGTTATCAGCCACGTATACAAGGCTGAGATACTTCTGCTTGTTTCCTGTCTTCCCCTGAGCAGTACGGAGCAATTGCTTTCAAATGGCCTTTCATTACGATCCTTATTTCTCTCAGCTGGAGTTGGCCTAGCCCAAAATGTGGAACAATTAAAGAAACACTAACATTTTTCTCATTCCAGATGAGTCTGTGGGGTATTCGATTCTATGTTATTTCTTTACACTGTTGATAATAAATTAAAGGGCTGTATGTGTCTTTATTTTTATTGTCTTCTACTTGATGTTAAGGTCACCCCCACATTGAATATAATGATTGACATTGGGTCACACCTCAAGCTACTGAATGGTGAGGAGATTATCACACCACGTTGTTTTGTGAGGGAACGTTCATGCTTCTAAATGTTTAACTGAACTCTATGAGGAGATGAAGGGATTCCATGGGGAACAAAAGGGTCAATAGAAGTTTGCACAATTAAGAATTCTGCACATAAATTTAAAGACATCTTCATAGATTCCAAGAAGAAGAACATGCTTGTATAGTCACCCTGTAACACTAAACAAGTAACCATAAAAATGGTTTTGCCTTGCTTGGAGCCCTGGTTTGCAATAATCGAGCTTCAATTTCTATAATATGTTTTAAAATGAATTAGCTCAGACTTTGAGCTATGGTGCATACCAAACTCAAGGCTCCAAATGGTGACATTCGGCACGTGACCACTGTAGCCAATCACATGCTGCAACGAAAGTGGGAGGCCAAGAGAGGACCAGCAGTACATGACTGGAATGAGTGGCGTGTCAGAGATCAGTATTTTTTTCTTTCTTCCAGCCTCAACTACTTAATTCAATTTATAAAGGAGGGGGTGGACAATCCCTTTAAAGAGAACCTGTCCCAGTTTTTGCCCCCCTGGCTGAGGACAGAACAAGGTAGTGTTCCCAGCGCTGTGTCCCTTATTCTGTAAGATGCTGTAGTGTTCGTGTATTTAATGCTCAATTATGCAGTTTTCAGCCAGAAGAGTCATTCAAAGAGTCCTTCAGAGTGTCATTTTTTTTCAAACCCCGCCCCCTGAGGCTAAACCCGCCCACCTCAGCTGACAAACGTATTACTTTGAATAGGTAGAAACATGTGAATAACTGCCTGGTGGGTGCAGCTAGCCTTTGGTGGCCGGGGCTAACACCTACTCATGAATAAGATTTGAGGGGTAAATGCTCTAATACTGCTGCATCTTACAGAATAAGGGTCACAGCGCTGGGAACAGCAGGTCTGACACTAGCTTGTGCTGCCCTCAGCAAGGGGGGCATAACCTATGTGACAGGTTCCCTTGCTGAGGACAGCACAAGCTAGTGTCAGATATGCTCTTCCCAGTGTTGTGTCCCTTATTCTGTAAGATGCTATAGTTTTAGAGTATTTAATGCTCAAATACGGCAGTTTTCAGCCAGAAAAGAGTCCAGCTTATTCATGAGCAGGTGTCAGCCCCACCCACCTGACAGTTATTCACATTTCTGCCTATTCAAAGTAATAGGATAATCAGTTGTGAAGTGGGCAGGGCTCTTTTCATGAAAAGCTGGACTCTCATCTGGCTGAAAACAGCAGATTTAAGCATTATATACTCTAAAACTACAAATATACACATACACACATATGCACCAACGCACCCACCCCCACACACACACGCACAAAACCGCATCCACAAATATACACATACACACATACGCACGCATACATAATTCTGCATACACACACGCCCGCACTCACACACAGACACATGCACACACAAACCTGCATCCACACATAAACCTGCATCCACACATACGCACGCATGCATGCACCCATCTACGCATGCACAAACCCACATACACACATACTCACGCATCCACACACTTACACATATGCACGGACGCACAAACCCACATCAGTTAATATACACATATGCGCACACACACACACGCATTCACATGTATACACAGAAACACACATGCATTCATTCACAAACCCGCATCAACACATACACACACTCGCATCCATGCATATACACACACACACGCACGCATTCACCCACCTATGCATGCACAAACTCGAAATACAAATGTATATATACACACATACACATGCATGCACACACATATTCACACACACACACACACACACTCTCACTCTCTCTCTCTCTCTCTCTCACACACACACACACACACACAAACCCGCATTCACATGTATACTGTGAGACAGTGACAGGGGGAATAGTGGACGGAAGATATATTTCCCCAAGAGTACTCTCCTATGCTGCCTTAGGTGGTACCTGGGCAGATGCGTGTCACCGAGGGGCCTGGACTCGGTGAAGGGAAGCCGACAGTCCTGTGTGTCAGTAGCACTATGCTACTGACATGTTGTTTAGTATAAGCGGTTCCAATCCGCTTGTGTCCGGGTCGGCTTTTCCTGGAGTGGTCAAAGAGCTGGGTGGGTGGCCACTCCCACGCCTCAGGTGAGGCGGGGCTCAGGCCTATAAAGCCTGAACCTACAGGCCTTGTGTTGGTGCTGTGTCATGCTGTGGAAACAAACCATGCTGTGAGTAACAGACGCTGTCTGCAACTAAGCATAGTGAGGGATAAACTGTGTGTAGCTAGCGCTCAGCCGAGCAGGCGTTTATTTATGTTTAGCCTGAAGTCAAGGCTTGTTTTTGTTATGTGCTGCTGAATAAACCCAGGCAGCGCCTGGAACTTGAATTATTTCCGTGTCACTGTCTCTGTCTGTGGAAGCCCCTGTTTGCCTACCTGACGCTAAACCTCCACAATACACATAAACACACATGCATGCATGCACAAACCCGCATCAACACATACACAAACTCGCATCCATACATATACACGCACACGCACGCATTCACCCACCTATGCATGCACCAACTCGAAATACAAATGTATATATACACACATACACATGCATGCACACACATATTCACATACACACACACACACACTCTCTCTCTCTCTCTCTCTCTCTCTCTCTCACACACACACACACACACACACACACACACACACACACACACACACACACACACACACACACACACACACACACACACACACACACACATGTTGTGGTGTGTAGCAAAATCTCATGGAGGTTTCAGATCTCCATTTATTTATAACAGAATGCAAATAATATTGAAAGCTTTATAATTTGGTCCAATCTGATGATGAAACTTGGATATTGGCCTCCATCCAGAATACATTGAGTGAGGTGTAATAAACTTATATTAACTAGTACTCAGTAGGCATATAAGATCTTGTGTGGAACAATCCACATACAGTTGGACAATGTACAATTGATGCTTGCTAAAACCTAACACTAATGTATTTCTACTGGTAGTAAACTGGCTTCTCTACACTCATGATCTGATACACTTGTGATAATGCCCTCTGTATTGCCTCAGTAATACTTTACTGGCACATAAATAATCCCAAGCACAATAACAAGCAGGGATTTATAAATTAACAATAAAATCGCACCACTTTACATAAACTTTTTATCTGTAAGAGAAAACACCTTATTTCTAGACCTTGAGGATTTCAATGATGACAAAACCAAATGTCCATATACATTTCACATACATTACAGATACATCTCTCATTTACAAATATATTTCATATAAGGTATTAACTCATAACTTTTACACACATAACTGCCGATATAATAATCAGACAGAGGATTCCTTTTCCACAACTGCATCATTTTAGATTTGGAAACATGGAACTGCACTTTTCACTGTTTTCAGCATTTAGTAAAGCTAAATCATTCACCATGTTACAGATGCCACTAGGAATACCAGCCCTAATACACACTCATCAAAAAAGCAAACCTTACCACCCAAACCTTCTGTTATGACATATGAACAAGAACAAGACCCCTGTGGTCACCACTTGTAACCAATAACAGTGGTAATCTGATATTGATCCTTTACGGATTATTGTAATACTGAGGAGCAGATGGTGTCAGTATCTTGTGTTGGGCACGCGCAATATGGTGGGCAACCCGCACAATCGAATAGTAAGGGTGTCATCAATTGGTTGTAAACCAGCATAGTGCACCACACATAACCATATAACTAGCACTCTGTATAAGCCTTATCTATGTGCAATTGTAATGCTAGTCATCACCCCCCTCATGAATAATAGGTGTGTTAGTAGTGTTTTTGAACTTGAGAAATCTCCCCTGCATGGTACTATGGCTTATTTGCATATTGGTGGGAACTGGTTCTAATAAAATATGCAGTTTTTTACTAAGCAGCTTATGGATAGCTGTGTGAACAATCATTCATCAGTAATTTACACCTGTGTAACTTCTCCCATGTAGCAATGGGGCTTTTTCCTCCTACTGGGAATAGTTTTTCGTCCAGCCGCTGAACTGTGAGTATGGACACGTATCAGTGCTTTTACTAATGTATAGTCCTGTGAACTATCCAGGTATTAAAGGGGATGTATCACTTCATCAGTTCGACTGTTTTCTTGTAGCTTGATTTTCTCAGTTCCTCAAACCCAGAGGTGTTTCTTCCCCTCCCAGCTGGGTGTTTCTTAACGATGGGGGATGACATCATCCCCCCCTTCACTGTTCATGCTCGCTCCCGAGTCAGTGTGTTCTTCCCCCCCTCTCTGTCAGAGTCCACATGTCACTGTGTCGTTCCTCTCCCTAGGCAGTCTTATTTTTTAAGAGCTGTTTATTGACATAGCACAGGCCTGCATTCAGGCTAGACAGTCTTCTATGAATTCAGAGCACTGATCTCTTTTCCTCTCACAGCTGGAGGTTTGTTACAGTTGAATCCAGTCTTCTATGAACTCATCCAGAGCAACACAGATCTGTCTCCCTTCTATGTTTACACACAGGAGCATTAGGCACCGAGGCACAATTCTGCTGTTTTCTGATTGTAGAAGCAGCTGCAGTGTCACTGAGGAGCTGTTGGCTGTGCAGAGTGAAATTGTTGCCGGCCCCTTATTCTGAGTGAGAGAGGCAGGAATGCTCGCTCCCGTGAATATGACCTGGGGCTAGACAGAATGTAAATTAGTAGAGCCGTCAGCCAATGAAATTAAAGGAGGTGGAATCCGACCGGCAATGGGGAACAGTGTTTACACAAAATGAAGATAAGGGACACTGTGAAAACAAGACAGCTTTGCAAATGACATCCAATTGCAAAGTTGCTTGTTTTCACTGTCCCCTTATTCTGAAGACCATTTAATGTAATGATAAAATCCCTTTAAGTTCTATTCTTAATAACCTGTCTGTGAGATCTATATGTGAAAGTGAACAAAATGATTACTTTTTCTTTTAACAATATAATAATTCCTTAATCCATAATGCACCACTAGTGACTGCATTGATTCATTTGAAGGTAACACATTAATAAGGACTTGCCCAGGGTTAGAAAGTAGAGAACTTTTAGAAAAAAGAAATGGTGCAACTATTGTCCATAAGCTAAATCTGGCATTGCAACCTAACCACTGAACTGTGATATCAGAGACCTCCATCGGACAAAAGTGGCACTGTGTCTGAAATAGGCAGACTCTTATCTAATCCTGGACATCCTCTTCTTGTATGCTTTGCACTAGAATATTAAACTAGAAATGAGCATCAAATATTTGTTCTCTTAGATCTTGTGCTGCTTTAATACATCTCTTATTGACAGTCTATAGATTGCATATTACCAGTAATAAAGACACTGCGCTTAGTGAGTCAGAAAAGCTAAAGCTGAACAAGATGGATATGGAGAAATTAAATCGCAATCAATTTTCACTAGATGAAATCCGTATGGCTCTTTGTTTTCAGTCTGATTACAAATTCTGAATCCAGTGAGAACATTGCTGTGTTGTTAATGTGAATATTCTCTTTTTCCATTCAGCAAAACGCTACTTTTTATCCTGATTAATGATCGCTCTGCCATTACTACATTACTACAGATGTACAATAAATGTATTGATTGGGATCCGTAACACATACATGACATGCTAAAAACACATTCAAACAGTCACCACTATTACAAAGATCAGAAAATGTAATTAAAATAAATAGCTGCAAAAATGAAAGTCTGCCACAGTGGGTGTTGATTATTTCTCTTTGCACAAATATCTGGCAGCAGCAGGGAGTTATTTAAAGGAATCAATTATCTTCTTTAAATAAAACCAACCAGACAAATGAATCATTCCTAAAGAAGATGAGTTGATGTGACATGAATGGCCAGTTTCAGAGGCCTCTGCAAATAGTTTCCCAGCCTACAGAATCCATACTGAGGGAATTCTGGACTGTTACAATGAAAGAGACACCACAATGCTATAGAAAATCATCTACAGCGCCAAAACCATATAGAATAATAAATATATAGTGACATATTTTTTACCCTTCAGCAACTCACTTCACAGAGTACAGACACAACAGAGCCGGGTTCATCAATGCAGAGAGCTGAGGCTGGCAATTCATTCTGGTGCTGCTATGTATTAACGTATATTAGTTGTAGAAAACAATCATAGACATGTATTCTAGTTATAGAAAACAATCATATCCAGTGGGGAATAGAAGTATTTAGTCAGCCACCAACTGTGCAAGTTCTCCCACTTAAAAAGATGAGAGAGGCCTGTAATTGGCATCATAGGTCGACCTCAACTATGAGAGACAAAATGAGAAAACAAATCCCGAAAATCACATTGTCTGATTTGGAAAGAATTTATTTGCAACTTATGGTAAAAAATAAGTATTTGGACACCTACAAACAAGCAAGATTTCTGACTTTCCTAGACCTGTAACTTCTTCTTTAAGAGGCTCCTCTGTCATCCATTACCTGTAGTAATGGCACCTGTTTGAACTTGTTATCAGTATAAAAGACACCTGTCCACAACCTCAGACGGTCACACTCCAAACTCCACTATGGTGCAGATGAAATAGCTGTTGAAGGACACTATAAACACACTACTTCTGTGTGTAACATCATGGGAAAGTCTGAAGAAATCAGCCAAGATATCAGGAAGAGAATTTTGGACTGGTTCATCCTTGGGTGTCTCGATCATCTGTACAAACAATTCTAAGCAAATACAAACAAGATGGGAGTATCCAGCCATCATATCGCTCAGGAAGGAGATGAATTCTGTGTCTCAGAGATGAAAGTGCTTTGGTCTGAAATTTGCATATCAACCCAAGAACAAAAGCAAAAGACCTTGTGAAGATGCTGGCAGAAGCTGGCAAGATCATGTCATTATCCACACTGAAACGAGGACTTTATCAACATTGGCTGAAAGGCCACACTGCCAGGAAGAAGCCATTATTAGAAAAAGGAAACATATAAAAGCCAGATTAATGTTTGTAAATGCACACAGGAACAAAGACCTACATTTTTGGAGACATGTCCTGTGGTCTGACAAAACTAAAATTGAACTGTTTAGCCATAATAATCATTGTTTCATTTGGAGGAAAAAGGGAAAAGCTTGGAAGCCTAAGAACACCATCCCAACTGTGAAACACGGGAGTGGAAGCATCATGTTGTGGGGTTGTTTTGCTGCAGGAGGGACTGGTGCACTTCATAAAATAGATGGCAGTATGAGGAAAGAAGATTATGTGACAATACTTAAGCAACATCTCAGACATCAGCCAAGAAGTTAAAGCTTGGGCGGAAATGGGTCTTTCAAATGGACAATGACCAGAAGCATATTGCCAAACTGGTTACAAAGTGGCTTAAGGATAACAATGTCAATGTTTTGGAGTGGCCATCACAAAGCCATGATCTCCAATCCTATTGAAAATTTATGGGCAAAACTGCAAAGGCAGGTGCGAGCAAGGTGACCTACAAACATGGCTCAGTTACACCAGTTCTGTCAGGAGAAATGGGCCAAAATTCCTACCAACTATTGTGAGAAGCTTGTGAAAAGATATCCAAAACGTTTGACCCAAGTCATCCAGTTTAAGGGCAATGCTATCAAATATTAATGAAATGTATGTAAACTTTTGACTTTGCAGAAAGTATTAAAAATGCCTTAAAAATTCTCTCTCTCATTATTTTGGCATTTGGCAAATATAAATAATTTTGGTAATCCTAATTGACCTAAAACGGGTAAGGTTTATTCTGATTTCATGTCAGATAGTGAGAAAAAACATTAATGTGTTTTTTATATAGTGTATGTAAACTTCTGGTTTCAACTGTAGCTACTTATTAAGTTTAAAGGGCACCTATCACTTCCACACCTCCACACAAAAAATAATAGGAGATGAAATTATAAGACTCTTTTCCAGTGCATGTCATTAGCAAATCAGAGGGTTTACATCAGTATTACAAGGACATAGGTTTTATTTTCACGTTTTTAGGCATAAATCCTTATCTAGCAGAATTCCTTCTGTTGGGAGATACTAACTGTGTAGGGATAGTTCAGGATATAGCTACTGGTACAGGGTAATCTAAGTCTCTTACTACATACACTGCAGCAGGCACAGGATACTGAGGACATAGTGTGACAGGGTTTACAGGCATCTAAATTACACTGCTGCTAGTGTTATATCCAGCACAGAAATAGCAGCCCAGAGCTTACCAGTGTGCTCATGATGTAGACTTCCTGGCTCCCTCTTTTATAGTGGGCTCTGCCAGCTCAGAAGCAGTTAGCTTGATGGATAACTATGTTGACAGCTCTGTGAAACTGTTAGCTGCTGACTTCAGTCCAGCACTTTTTAAAAAACTGAATTACAGATGAAATGCTTTGATTTTCCTAATGAAGCAAATTTATGGAAGTGTTTGTATTTTTGTCCCCTGTTACTTCATGAGGTTTCCCTGGAGGTGATAGGTCCTCTTTAAGAAAACAATCAAACATACATATAACAGTTATAGAAGATAATCAGATATAGCTATGTATTAATGAATACTAGTTATAGAAAACAATTATGTATAGCTGTTTATTACACGTGCTAGTTATACTGTAGAAATCAATTATGTATAGCTATGTATTACATTTACTAGTTATTGGATAACTCATGTATAGCTATATATTGCCACATACTATAGAAAACAATCAGCTATAGCTATTTAATATTCTTCTGTTTTTTTATTCCTGATACTTTCGCTTAAAAACTATTAAGCACACAGCTTATATAGTGAAGTAAAGGAGACAGAGCCAAACCCCTATAATATGGATGATGAAGTGCCTCATACCAGAGGCAAAATTCATTCCCGACAAATATGGCAATCAGAATAAATAAATGGATCAACGTCTTATCTGCAGAATATAGTCCCATTATCCTGTTCTTCCAGAAAGGCATCTAATCCCTTCTTGAACTTGTTTAATGAATCCATTACAACTTCTTGTAGCAGCAGGTTCCATAGTATCACCGGTCTTACAGTAAGGAATTCTCATCTATGATGGTGGTGAAAGTTTCTTTTTTCTAGACGTAGAATGCCCCCTTGCCATGGTCCTTTTACATGTTTGTACATGATAAGTAAATTGCCATATATTCTGAGACTATTGCTCTATGCCACTGAGTTTCATTAGGTGAGTGCTGGTATACACAGTGGATGAAATAAATATTGAACGCATCACCAATTTTCTAAGGAATTCTCACCAGATGTCTTTAACAACCCATCCAATCCAAACAGGTAGAGAAATCAAATCATAGATGTCAATAAATTGTTATGTGTAAAAATAAGAAATGACACAGAAAAAGTATTGCATACACTTATTGAAATGTATTTAATACTTTGTACAAAAGCCTTCGTTGGTGATGACAAGACGCCTCCTTTATGGGGGAACTAGTCACAGGTATTGCTCAGGTCAGATTTTGGCCCATTCTTCCACACAAACACTATTCACATCCTGAAGCTTCCGTGGGCTCATTCTATGAACTCCCAGCTTTAGTTCCTTTCATAGATTTTCTATTGCATTCAGGTCAGGTGATTGGCTGGGCCATTCTAGCAGTTTTATTTTCTTTCTCTGAGACCAACTGAGAGTTTACTTGGCTGTGAGTTTGGGATCTTTATCTTACTGAAATATCCACCCTCGTTTCATCTTCATCATCCTGGTAGATGGCAGCAGATTTTTATCAATAATGTCTCTGTAAATTTATCTATTCATCCTTTGTTCAGTTATATGAAGTTTGCCAGTGCTGTAGGCAGAAAACAACTCCGCATTATGATGTTCCCACCGCTACACTTCACAGTAGGTATAGCGTTTTTGGTCTGACATGCACTGCCCTTTGGCCACCAAACATGATGTATATTATGGCATCCAAAGAGTTCAATTTGATCTCATTCAACCAGACTATATACTCCCAATATTTTACAGGCTTGTTTAAATGTTGTGGGGCAAACTTTAACCACGCTTGAACATACTTTTTGTTCAGCAATGGAGTCTTGTGTGGTGAGTGTGCATGGATGTTGAAGGCATTAATTATTGTTTTCTTTAAAACAATAGTACCTGCTGATTTCAGGTCTTTCTGTAGCTCTCCACAGGTCTTCCATGACAACTCTACTGATCATTTTTTTCACTCCTCTGTCTGAAGTCATGCGGGGAACACCTGGTCGTGGCAGGTTTATGGAGAAATAATGTTCTTTCCAATTTTGGATTATGGCCCCAACAGTGCTTACTGGAACCTTCAGTAGTTTAGAAATTCTTCTTTAACCAATACGATCAGTATTTTCTGCAACAATAAGGTTGTGAAGGTCTTGAGACATCACCTGTTTGATCCATCATGAGATTTTTCTTGTTTTATAGACCATCAGTTGAACCAGCTGAAATAATTTTTCACTAAGTGGGAGGATTGCTTTCTTTCATAACTTTCCAAGGCTTTTTGCATGGATTTTCTCCTTTTTCATGTATTCACAACTTTTTTTTTCTCTGTGTCATTTCTCATTATTGCACACAACTAAATGTATGGTTTGATTTCTTTGCCTGTGTGGATTGGATGGGTGAAAATTTCATGTCAATAGCACCTTTACAAATATATTTACTTAGAATATTGGTGACCTGTTCAATACGTATGCAAAGCACATGGCATAGATCTTTGTCCAGTGCCCAGCCAAAAGTCCTCATGGGTTTTAGCAGGGTCAAATATCTCTCAGCATGACTGAGTCAGCTCAGAGTTTCTCAGCTCTACGTTTATCTACTGCTGTAGCACTTGTCTCACAGACTTCAATATTCTCCAGCCGCCAGCCATAGGAGGATTCCAGACCGTTTTATGTGAGTGCTAGGACTCTGTCCACAAACTGGTGATTAGTGTTAACTAATCACTTTCTATGCAAGCCCCTGCCACCTAACTACCAATAGTATGGTACATGAGGGCAGGAATTCCCAGTTTCATATTTCTAACCACATGTAAATCGTCAACTGTTTACATGAACACAGTTTAAAAGAACTACATATGTATGTTGCACACAGAATAAAATAAAGCAAGATACCCTGTTTACCCTCTGTAAAGATTTTTTTTTTCCCACCAAATTGATTAGATGTAAACGTGAAGGCAAAGGCAAAGACTAATACCTTTAACAATATTGATCTGATTTTGCTTCCTTTTAGAGCAGTTCTTATCTCCTGTTTGTGTCTATAAGCTTTGCTAGGTTACAGACCATTTCTCTGAGCTCTCAATGTTCCAGCTGTCCTGTCCAACCTGGTGAGGTCACTCCCTGCTGAGTCTTATCAGTAGGACAGGAGCTTGTTCATCTGTGTTATTGACAAAAAGTAACCCTTTAGAGCCATGTAGTCTTCTGACCTACTGTTTACTCTCTTCTATTAGCAATGTTCCTATAACTGATTCAGCAGGGAATAGCAAAGCTAAAATGTCAGTCACTGATATAGAAACACCCACAGCCTGAGCAGGAAGTGGGAGCCTAATGCTTTCTGTGAAGAGCAGGCTTTGTAAAACAGCATGGCAGAAAGGCCTCTTTAAAGGGCTCTCCATCAGTTGTAAGGAGGGTCCCTTATACCTATTGACCAAAACAAAGGCCTAGCTTGTTGTACCAGCTTTAATGGAGAAGAAACTGCATGCTTCTGTAGTATACAGGAATAGGTGGTACAGTATACTACTAAGGGTTAAAAATGTTTAATAATGTTTATTAATTTTTTTCTGCTATTATTGCAGTAAGAATGTTCTAGAAATGATGCCTATTTCACCCCTGTGTTCAGTTAACAGCTTCTGCACATGTTTGTGAATTGCGTATAGTCATGATTCTTGATGTTTTGCAGAAATGTAACCAGCTGCAGTCACTCAAGACTTTGGAGGGAGAAACCATGACAAAACAGAGTGGGGGTAGTTTAGAAGGTTAAACTGAGTTTATGGGTCTCTCTCCAGGAGAGCTTGTCTCTCCCTGCTGGAGCTGGTGAGTTTTTACCACAGTTATCCACCTTCAGGGTATCAATGCCTTCATCTGCAGCTGTCAGAGAAGCAATCCATCATGCCATCTTAACTCGAACTGTGATGCCTCTGGACTCAGAGGTCAGCTCCAACTTTTTCTCCCCTGGCCGTATGGGAGTGGAACCAGAAAGAGTAAGCTGTGCGAAAGACTGGGTTTAGGAACATTGCCCTGCCTTGGTCTACAGAGTGGCTGCAACTGCAAGGATGGAGTTATATTATGAAGGATGACCACTGCCATGTGCTGTATGTCTTGCTGGGTTGAAGTAAAGAGGCCTAAGATGATATTACTCCAGTTAACCCTTTGTTTCCTGCCTGCTTATTTCTTCACCGCACATCAAGGGCACCTCACACACCATTTCACATGCGGGCAGTCGAGGGAGAGACCACCTGCAGATTTTGCCCTCGGGGAACAACCACCACCAACATCCAAAGTGCAGACCCCCTCTTCACTGGTGCCGGATGCTGGTAGAGCGTGAGAGGTGCAATTGATAGACCGTTAGCTGCTGTGACCAGAGTGCCAGCCTAAGCCTAGGCTACCTCTGTCTCCGGCCCTCTCCTCTGCTCCCCCTGCCGCTCTGGTTCACCACACTTCTCCTAATTAAAGTGTGTGGGATCTATGCAAAGATCTGGCTAAAAATCAAATTACTGCAATGTACTGTCTGTTGACTGAACCTATCTTTTTTTTTCCACCATAGGGAACTGATACTAAAGTGGTTTACTGGAACTAGAAAAACAAGGTTAACTTTTCTAAAAAAGCTCCACTCTTGACCATGGGCTGAGTCTTGTATATCAGCTTAACCCCTTACAATTAAAGGAAATGTATCACCAAAAGTTGAGTTATTTTTTAAATTAAATTCTAAATATTTGGGGGTCAAGATTGGTCATGTCCCGTCTTCATTATATCAATTGAATTATACGCCTCTCTATCAAAAAAAATAAAAATGAACTCCATGGTTGGAGAGAATTGCCTGTCCTAACAAGTGAGGGTTCATGAAGTAAAAATTATATATATTGCTCGGCTCTTATACCCCCTCCAAAACATACCCATATTAATCAGGCATACCGACGTAAAAGCTTTTAACAGGATGGTGTAGAGCTTCTTGTGGAGAGGAAAGAGACCGAGAATAGCTCAGGTAAAGCTTCAGGCCCTTAAAGCGGAGGTGGGACTGAATCTCCCCAATCTACATAGCTATAATATTGCATGTTTGACCAGGCACATTCTAGACTGGATTCACAAAACAAATTTCTATTCTGACTGGGCCTTAGAGGAGAGTCTAGCGGGAGAGAAATTGACCAGTCTACTACATGTAAAGCAAGCGCATATAAATGGCATAGCAAAACCCTCAGTGTTGCTTCGGGACACTATGGTCACATGGAGGGAACAAAGGAGGCGATTTGGGTTGGCTCACCGGATATCCAAATATTTACCACTTTGGGAACACGTGGAATTCCCTATGGGCAAAAACCATAAATGGTTTGATGGATGGATAACAAAGGGAATTTCCTCAATAGCACATTTATTTCACCAAACAGAAAATAGATATAAAACTTTTGAGGAAATAATGCATGATTTTGGTGTCCCTGGATCCCAAAGTATGCAGTATTTACAAGTCAAATCTTTTTGCACTTCCAGATTAAGGGACATATGAAAGGAGAGTGGTAAAAACGAGTTTGATTTCTTGGTGGGGACAGGTACTCAGAGGAAAGCTATTTCAGATATATATGCTATTTTGAGAGACAAATACATTAAAATTTCGCCTGGAGATGGTTTCAACAAGTGGAGACGTTGGTTGGGCAAGGATGATGTGGAGGCAGACATCATAAGGGGGGTGGAATTCTATACGCAAGCACGTCATAAGCAAAACATGGAGGGAAACTTATTTCAAGATGGTACATGCAGCAATTTATGCTTTCGATATTCCCCCTACACCGGGCTTTCCAGACAGGCTCACATCTTGCCCAAAGTGTAGCGAACCAAAAGCCAATCTGTTTCACGGCCTATGGGCGTGTCGAAGGTGGAATTGTTCTGGGGTGAAATGAGGGATCTTCTGACATCCCTCTGGAAAGGGAGAATTCATCTATCGCAAATAACTTATCTACTTCATGGTCAGGTAACCACTGTAAATTCAGAAGTGCAGCGAGTGGAACATAATCTGACAGCGATCATACATATTGTTCTTCTGGTGGCCAAACGCTGTTTGTTGACTAAATGGTTGTACGCAAAGCTTCCAACAATTAATATGGTAATAGAACAAGTCAAGAAATACGCAATGGCAGACCAGATCTACACTGAGCGCCACAAGGAGGCGATGGCAGATAACTTCTTTAACAAATGGAGAGTGTTCCTAGAAAAATTCTATACACCAAGCGAAATTAGAAAGCTAGTTGAGATATTTCAAAATACTGGATGGTACTTACGCGAAGCTCAAGCGGGAACGCTGGGTAGATTACAAACACAGTTTCAACAAATTGACACATTCCCATAACTGGGGGAAACATCTTCCAAACAAAAGCAGAGACGGGTGTGATGTTATATATTATGGCTCGTCCCATCTCCCCTCCTCCCTTCCGTCCCCTCTACTCTCTCTCCCCCATAATATAGAAGAAATTGTTTGAATCACCTGTATGGGAGGGGGGGGGGGAGAGGAAACACTTCATTCTGGCTGTTTTTAGGTGTTTATTTTTTGATATTTTTTTTTGTAAACATAATTTTTATTAAATTTTACAATAACAAAAACATATAATAACTGTCCATTAGATGAGATACTACTCGACACACAAAAAAATAATATAAGGCATTATTACTACAGATAAGAAAAGTACTAAGCAATGAAAGTACAAAATAGCACTAATGACATACTTTGGTATCATAATAATAAGAATGAAGCAAAAGAACTAGCCATCTTCACTAAAGAAAGAAAACCAAAAATAATAAAAAAGACCCCCCCAAAAAAACCCCAAAACAACACAGAACAGTGGTACCAATACTCAGTTATGTATAAGAGACATAATCACATACACCTATGTAATCAAGTAAGGTCTGGGATAAAAAGTGAAAACAAATCCTGTGCTGATACAATGCTGCGAGATCGCCACACGGCCCTCGTCCCCTAAAGCCCGGGGGAGAGAAATAGATAGAGGATAAATTGACCCCCAACTCTGACGCACAGTCACCAAGGGAGTATCCAAGGCATGTGTCTTTTTTAAAAAAATCGGTGGCCGATAATTTGGCGCCCAAAGGGGTGGGTTTTTCTTTAAAAAAATGGGGGGGTTTTTAGAAAATTTTTTATCCCCGTTTTGGGCTTTGGTTTTAAAAAAAAGGGGTATTAAAAGGGCTAAGGGGGCATGGGTTTTTTTAAAAAATTATAACCCCTGCCTCCCCTAAGGGGGGGGTTTTTTTTCGCAAAACAAATTTTGGTGTTTTTTTTTTCCCCCCTTTTCCCCCCTTTTGTTTTTTTCCTTTTTTAAAGTTTTTGGTTTTTTTGGGGGGGGGGGGGGCTTTTTATTTTGGGCTGGTTTTTTTTTTTTAAATTTTTTGTTTTTTTTGTAAAAAATTTTTTTTAAAAAATTTTAAAAAAAAAAAATTTTAAATAAGTTTGTATTTCTCGAAAAAAAAAATTTTTTTGGGTTTTTTCTTCTTTCTCAAAAAAGAAAAATTAAAAAATAAATTTTTTGGTATTAAAAATTTTTTGGGAAAAGGCGTTTTTTTGGGCCAAAAAATTAAAAAGCCCCCCCAAAAAAAAAACCCAAAACTTGTAATGTTATGTTTTAAGGGAAAAATTTCCCCCCTTTAAATCAATGGTTTGGGGGTTTTTGTGAAAAAAAATCCTGTCATTTTGGGGATTTTGAAAGTTTGTCCCCAAAGGGGGAGAAAATAGTGGAAAAAATTCCCCCCTTTTGACGGGGTCCCAAGGGGTTTTCCGGTTTGGGGGTAATTTTGGCTGGGGAAAAGCTCCCTTTTTTAAGGGTTTTGGTTTTTAAACCCCCGGGGGTGGTGGAAAAAATCCCCCAAGGTTGAAAAAAGGGTCTTTTTTTTTCGGGGGGTTTTTTTTTATTTTGAATTCCTTTTTGAAAAATTTGCAGGGGTTTTTCCCCCTTTAGTTTGAAATTAATTTGATTTGGAATTTTTTTAAAAATGGACTTTTTGGGTTTTTTTTGGGAATTTTTTCCCCATTGGGGGAGAGGGTTTCTTTAACCCAATAAAAATTTGTCAAATTTGGGGGTTCCCTAAAAGTTAAATTATGGCAGAAGGGTTGGTCAAAGTTGGGGAAAAATTAAACAGAGTTTTTGGGGCTGGGTTTCAGGGTTTTTAACCAGGTTTATACTTAAAAAACCCGTCGGGGTCCCAACTTGGACAACCCCCGGGGTACAAGCGGTAATGGGGGGGGATTTAAGCCGTAAATTTTGGGAATGGGCAATTCTAAAGAATTGTCCCCCACTTTCTTAAACTTTAATTTATGATCTTCAGCCATCCCTGGAGAATTGTAGAAGAGTCTCCGGGTTTTAGGGGAATTTTCCCACAAACAAAAATCCGCAAAAGGCCCCTTCGTCTTCTGAACCCCTACGAAGACCAGCATATAGGCTGAAGAGATGGGCGTTGAAGAATAGGGGCCCAAAGACATTATAAAAGCATTAAACTTAAAATGGACAGCCTCATGTCCTTACCTTTTTAAAAACTCTATTGGGAGTAGGCCAAAAAATGCGATGGTGGGAAGGAATATTTTTGAGATAATTCTGAGAGACAGAAATCCATTGGTGGGAAGGGGAATAAAACTGGGAAATTGTTAAGATCCCTTTACTCCTCCAACTTTAAATTGGGGGGGTTTCAAGGGGAGGTTTAATTCTGGGGGCCCATAGATAGGGAAAGGGATCACTGGTCTGGTAGGGCGAGAAACAGGGGTTTCAGGCCCTTCCAGGCTCCCATGGTCCCTCACAATGAGGCTATGTTTCGCCACCTTAGGGAAAAGCAGATATTTGGTATGAAGAAGCCTGGAAGCGTCCATGGGGAACCAGTGGCCCCCCAGTAGGGAGATTGGAAAATCTGGGGGACTGTTTAACCCCAATCCGATCTTGACACAGGAGGCTGGAGATTATACAACCTCATATCGGGAAAATTCTGCCCCCCCCCCCCCTATCCCTTGTGAGGATCAGTTTAGCAAAGGGTATCCGGGGGCTTTTTTATTCCATAGGAAAGAAGTAAAGGGTATAAAGTTGGCGGGCATCTTTATGTCTAAGCAAAAAAGGGGATTTTTTGTAACAAAAATAGTATTTTTGGGAACGTCATCTCCCCGAGAAGATAGCCTTTTGCAAGTAAGGGGGGGCGAAATGCATCCATCGTTTTAGTTCCTTACCAATTTGAGAACAGAGGGGGTAATTGAGTGATAAATGGACCGGGGACTTACCGTATTTATTCCCAGATACTTAGGAGGCACCCGCGGGATATAAGGTAAATTGCAAAGCAGATTGAGGAGGGTGAATGGCAGGGGAGAGATCCAACAATTCGACTTGAAACATTTAAACCTTTAAGCCCGAGAAAAAAGGCCAAACTTAGTAAACAGTCTAAAGCTATGGAACCCCCACCCTGGGTCAGATAGATAAATCGAAAATCATCAGCAAATAGGGGACCTTAAAAATTGGATAACCAATATTAATGCCCGGGAGTCTTTATTAGCGGCCGGGCTCTGGAAGGGCTCTATGGGGCCCAAAATTAAAACAGTTTGGGGGGTAATTTTCATCCCTGGCAGGCCTCTCCCCCAAAGAAATGGCCCCCGAAAGAATACCCGGGGGAAAGATTGAGCGGAGGGGTTGTAATAGTGAAGAATATAAGAACGGAAAATCCCTGGAATCCGAATCCGCCATCACTGCCCCCACCATCTCCCGCTGACCCCTGTCGAAAAGCTTTTTGATCACGGACAGGACAGCTGAAAAAGGAAGAAGCCCCGGTTCATTTTGAAACTCATCCAGGGACTAAGATTTTAAAGAATATTTGAGACGGCGGGTCCCCCTTAACGAATCCCGCTGTTGAGGGGGTAATGAGACAGGGAGAAAAGTGGCCCCCTGTCCCCCAACACCTTAGAAATAACTTTTAATCAACATTTATTTAAGAAATTTGGGGGGTCGAGGAGGGGGGAAACATGTCCTTTCCCGGGGTTCATAAAATTTTAAAAACGCCTTTTCCAAATTTTGGGGGTGGGAATTTATCAGAAATAGATTAGAGACGGTGTTAGAAGGGGGATACTTCAGGATTAAGAATCTTTTAGAATTCTCCTGAAAGCCTCGGGGCCGGGGGGGTTTATTTTTTAACCCCAAATTTTTAAAACCCTAAGATTTCATTTTGGGCGGGGTTTGGGAAGGGATTTCCCCATCTGCCTCAGAAGGGAGGGAAACAGACGGGCCAACCAGTCTGAGGGGGCCCCCCGTCATCGGGGTTTTTTTGGGAATATAAAGGTCATAGAAACCCCGCGGAGGACATTATTTAAAAGCCAGTAGCAAAAAATTGCAAATTCCTGCATGAGTCCTTCATGCATAGATATTTGGGGAAATAGAGTTAAAACCCCTTTCAAAATTGGCTAAAAAAACCCCCCCTTTTTTTCCCAAACCTAAAAATTTACTACATCCCCGGGTCGCGGGAAAACCTCCTTACTCCAGCCGCGTCATTTTCCTTTTTTTTTAATGGTAGAAAACCCTTTGGATTTGGCTGCAGGATTGGTTGGGGAGGAAAATCTGGTAAAATCAATTTTATCCCCCAACCCCTTTCCACGGGGTTTGTTAGGGAAAACAAGTGGGCCTCAATGCCGCTTTAGCTGTCTCCCAAAGAAGAATGGCTCCGTCCTATCCTCCCGGGGGTCTTGTAAAAAATTGAGCCAACCCCCCCCAAACAGTAAGACGGGAACTCCAGAGGTAATCTGTACCCTTTGGGGGGACGTCGACAGTTTTTAGGACAAGAGGGCATGATCGAAATAACTAAAACCCCTTTAAAATCACAAGAATCCACCCTTTGCATGGCTTTGGGGGAGAGTAGAATATAATCAATACGGAAACCTGAATTGTGAGGACGGGAAAAAAGGGTAGTCCCCTTCCACAGGATGAAAAGACCCCAGTATCAACCAAATGAGAGTCGGAAAATAAAATTCCAAATGTGGGGGGTCTGGGTGCGGGAATACGGGGGGAAACATCATGGACAGATTTTCTATCTTCCGGGAAATTAAAACCCCCATTAAAATCCCCCCCACAATTTTAAGAGGTTCAAGGGCAATAGATAACTGGTCGTCAGGGTTTAATAGAAAGAAACCCCTTTGGGTTTGGAAGGACCGTAGAAATTATAGATGGGAAAAAAATCCCCTTAACTTTTTAAGGATAATGAATCCAGCGGCCCTATTATCTGGGGGGAGCTAAAAAGAAATAAGACAGTTTTTTTGGATAGGATAATTAAACCATTTTTTCCCATTAATTTTATGGAACCCAGAACCGAGCCCCCACAAAGGGCTTAAGCCTGCTGAAATCTCCCTCCTCCAAGTGATTTTTTGAAAGGAGGGGAGTCTGTTTTAATTTTTTGAGGTGACTAGAATCATAATTTTTTTTTAGAAGGGGACCGCTCCCCTTTAAAGTTCCAGATTTACTTGCATAAAGATAAGTGACAAAAATTAAGCAGAGCAGGAAAAGGGGCCACCCCCAGGGGGAGAAAAACCGCTGACACATCCCCCATTGCTCCAACCTACTAAAAAACAGTACGACAAAAAACAAAAAGTACCAAAAAAATTCTGATACATTTTTTTTTTACTGTTTTTATTTTTTTTTTATTGTTGATTTTTTATTTAAAGACGACACTAAAAGGGTTTGAGTTTAGGCGAAGTGGATTTTTTTGAAAACAAGCCAACCCGAACCCCCTTAAACAAAAGGGGAGATAATGTTCAGGTTTTTTTTTATACTAGCACAGGTGAGAAGCCGCAATTACCTTCCATAAGAGTAAAATGGATACATGGTACAACTTAGTGAAGACAATTTGGCTCTAAGAGTCACAGAAAAAAATTCACAGGCTAAAATAATTAATTACTTTCAATGGCTAACTGAAAAGATGAGGACTGCGTAGCTATACGACGTGCAGCGGTAGCAGCTGCTACAGGGTCCCTTTGACAGAAGATGCCAGTATTGGAAATTACACATGGTAACTCACAGGAGCCCCCTATCACTTTTTTCACCAGGGCCCAAGAACATGTCATATATGTGGTGGCAGCAAAAACATCCCAACGGGGAACATGGAGATTCAGCTGGCAGGGCCGTAATTATAGTGGGTGCAGTGGTAGCCAGGGCTGCCGTCAGTCATCTATTAACTGTTTCAGGGCCCCATGCGGCTAAATCAAATAGGACCCCCACCGATTACTAGTTCCTATTTTTTTTTTTTTCCAGCAGAAAATAATATTTTATTGATAAGTTGACAAAGGTTGATATAAGCATCATAAAGAATCAACAGTAGGGACAGAATTCTGAAATGCATTGTGCTTACATGAAAAGGCATAGTTACAACATCAAAAGTAACCAGGAATACAATGTAAACCGAACACTTAAAAAAAGTCAGGTCACAAATACAATAGGTAACTGAATACAGACACTTATTAGCAATCAGAATGGGGAGCTGCGTATAACTTATATCGCCTAGAATAACTATAAATGCTAAGGGTATTGACCACTGTGGTACAAAGGAAGGGTCCTTTTTTTTATTTTTTTTTTTATTAAAGAACTCTCTCCCTGTTTCTTTCTCTATCCGGAAACCTCTACCTCTGGGGACCTGATCTTGTAGAGTATTGCTTGTAGTAAGTGGAGTTTGTCCAAAGGAACCAACTTTCTCTAACTATGGCCACCTTATGAGGAGGGACCAGTAGACTAGTTTCTGCACAAAACTGGGATTTACCCTAGATAGAACCTCTGTGAAGGAGGGGGTGGTAGGGGATTTCCATGAGGCCGCTATCGTGAGACGAGCAACAATCCGCACGTGAGCTAGCGTTGTGTGACAGTCAGAGGGTAATGTGTGATATAACAGGTCTAATAAGGCCACCTCGGGAGATAGGGTGAATCCCATCTTAAGAACATCTTGGAGCAGCTTTTCCACTCTGTTCCATAAGGGTCAGATCACTGGGCAACTCCACCACATGTGTAGTAGTGAGCCCACTTGTCCACATTGTCTCCAGCATAGGTTGGAATAACCCGGGGTAGAGTGTGCGATACGCGTGGGAGTAAGGTACCATCTTAGTACTATCTTCCTACTTAGTTCTAAGTGATTGGCACAACGAGAGTGTTTCCTAGCAATATTTATGGCTTGAGACCAACACTCCTGGGAAAAAGTCTGTCCCAAAGAGTTCTCCCACCGTGTCTCGTAGTCCGGCTTAACAGATGTACCATCCTCAAAGAGGGTTCGGTATGCGGCTGAGAGGCTCCCCTTGATTGAGGAACTGGTCCATAATAGCCTGTGGAAAGGGGTGGCAGAGCCTCCCTTCACTGGCCACTTAATCGCCTGAACAGTGTGTCTAATTTGGAGAAAGAGGTAGAATTGACTGCGGGGAATTGGTAAACGGCTACATAACTCTTCGAATGTACTAAAATGGTGGTCTCGTAATAGTTCCCCCAAAGTATGGATTCCCAAGTTAATCCACGACTGTGTGGGGATATCTGGTGCTAGGCAATAGAGTACGGACAGTGGGCATCTATTTTTTGTGACGCTAACCCTACCTGCCGTGGCTATGTGCTTTTGCCAGGCGATTACCGCATGCGACATAGTAAGTAGGCGCAGTGTAGGCGGTTTCCAACCGAGTAGTATGGCTAGTAATTAATCCCTAAAAGTACCCCTGGGGATGGTGGAGTTCTCAAGCGACACCCAATGTTGGGTCTCCGAAGAGCTCCAAAATGCTGAGAGTGGTTCTAACACCGAAGCTATGTTGTATAGCAGGAGATTCGGAACAGATAGACCTCCCATGTCAGATTTCCTAAACAAGTGTTGTCTATTTATCCTGGGTTTCTTCCTATCCCAAATAAAATGAAGGAGTTGATTCTGCAGTTTAGTTAGGAGGTCCTTGGGAAACAGAAATGGTAATGATCTGGAAATGTATAGAAATTTAGGTAGTAGAAACAGTTTCGTAACGTTAATGCGTGCTAACCATGATAGTTTGAATTTGCTGAGTCTGGTAATTTCCCTGTGAATATCTTATATGAGATTTTGCTAGTTTTG
>JAODAL010036045.1:0-42205 GCA_025379985.1 Phyllomedusa bahiana
TGTTTAAATTAAAAACGGGGGGCCCGGGGTTAAAAGAGAGGGCGATTTTAAACTAAAAGCTTTACTTGCTAAACTGACAAAATAAAAATCCATACAAAAAAACCACACGGGGTCGAAAGGATTTTTACTAAAGGATTTGGGGGCAGGTCGTTTAAAAGAAGGGCGGGCCGGGGGGAAAAAACCCTAGAAAAATGCTAGTTAGACCCTTTGCGAAAAAGAGATTCTCTTCTTTGTCCACTCATTTAAGACAAATCGGGCACAAAAACCTCCCTTACCCCCGATATCTTGGATTTTTTTTCATTTTTATTTCAGGAACTTTAAAACCCCCTCTAGTTATAGCACCCCATCCAAAAAGAACCAAAGACACACGAGAACTTTTATTTAAAATTCGCTTTGCCCGGCCTTATCCAAAAAAATTTTTTGGAAATAAAAAAAACCCCTTTTTTCCTCTCTTAAACTGCCCCAATATCCATCCCTGTCACTGGGAAAACCCCGGGCCCCGGGGGGCTTTCATGCTAAATTTATAAAAAACTTAAAAGAATTGTCACCCTTTTATTAGACTTTTAATGGGTCCATCTCTCCACCCTTTTCCCCCCCCCGCCTTAAGGGCACATTCCGTTTCCTAAACCGGGGAAGGATCCTCTCCTTTGCCAAAGTTATAGACCTAAAACCCCTTTTAAAATAATTTTAAATTTTTTAAAAAATTAATAGCGCCGACTAAATTCTTTTTTAGGGAAATTTGATACACATCCCAAGTAGGTTTTTTGTGCCTCAAGAGAAACCGAAAAATCCCCTAAGAACATTCTCACTGATCCGCCAGGGCACACCACAAAAACCCCCCTTTCATGCTCTTCTCTCGGAGGGGAAAAGGCATTTGACGGGGTGGTTTTAAATTTTTTTTGGAATTTCGCCCTGTAAAATTTTGGGGTTGGGGCCAAACGGGTTTGAAAAAAAATCTTTCTTATCCCAACCCCCCTTCCTAAAATTGGGGTTAATGGGGCCTTGTCGGATTTTTCCCCAATTCTAAATGGAACACGAAAAGGTTTTTCCCACTTTCGCTATCCTTTAGTGATTGCATGGAGTCCCGATGCAATCCTTAGAGCTGATCAGGAGGTTGGGGACTGTCAATGGACAAACACAAAAATGTGCGCATTCGCAGATGCCTCCCTTATATATCACTCAACCCGAAACATCTTTCCCGGGCACGTTGGGCTCTTTGGAAAATTGGCCCCTTGCAAGTTAAAGTAAATTATTCCAAAAGGTTGCATGAACATTACCTAAAACCGGGGTACGTTTACCCCCCTAAAAGATGATTTCCTTTTTTAAGTGGGCAAAGGTTCCTTTACGTACCTTGGGGCCCAAATCCCCCAATTGAGAACTTTTGCTTTGAACTTCGACCCCTTATTTCACCATTAAATTTAGACTTGCCCAAAAGGGGGATAGGGGGATTTCCCCCTGGATAGGGAAAATTTAAATACCCCTAAAAATGAATACCCCCCCAGACTCTTGATTTTTTCCAGGACCCCTATAAAAGCCCCAAGACCTTTTTTCGAGTCTTAATAAAAGCTTTAGGAAGTTTGTCGGGGCTAATAAAAAACTAGAATACAAAACACTCTCTCAGGAGAAAGGGGAGGGGGGACGCACTGCCCCGGGCATAATTTTTACTATTAGCACAGTTGGGCCGAGTATTAGATTGGTTCCCTGCAAACAAAAAAACGGGGGGTGCAATTAAAAAGGGTTTTTATGGGGTCCCCCTGTCCCATTGCCCTGGGTGTGCCCACACGAAGCGGGTTAAAATTGCGTCAAATTTCCCCTTTTTACACAATACCCTTCTCACTTAAAATTCCGGCCTCATTCAGCCCCATATTTCCCCCCGGTGGCCTCTTGTCCCATCCCGGAAAACAAACTGCGGACACGGGGCCCCAAATTTTTTTTTCTGACCTTCTGGTAAGAACCCCGCACTATCAGGTTCCTCAATAAGACAAACTTTAGAAAACCATGATGAGATCGTCCCTCTCATCGGGGCCCCCCAACGGGGCTTTCAATTGTGGTTGACATATTACGATAACCAAAGGCACTCAGAAATTTCAAAAGGGCACAAGTTTTAGATTTTGTTCAGAGCGGGTTCCCCAAAAAAAATCTCTACCTTAATTAATATGATCCTGGGACTGAATCCTTAACCCCGCCCCCTCTTCCCCGAGTAATTGGGAAAAGGAGTTAATTTTTCAGGTCAAAAGAAGACTGGGCCAAAGCTTGTATTAGCACTACAACCTCGGTTCCTTCAAATCCCCGGGGAAAAAATTATAAGGTGTTATCCAGGTGGTACAGGGTGCCCACACTTCTACACTCGCTGTTCCCTCAGGTCCCTCCCCTTTGTTGGAGATGTGGACAGCATCCAGGAGACATGACCCAGATTTGTTGGGGATGTGGGGACATCCAACCGTTTTGGCTCAAAGTTATTGAACTTAATATGATGATCACTGGTGTCAAGCTGCAGAAGAGCCCCTTGTCCTTCTCTTCATGCTGCCTATGGATCTATGCTTTCTGAAAGGAAGTCTGATCACTTTTCTGTTGGTGTCGGCTAAACTGCTAATTCCGCGGAAATGGAAATCCACTCAGGTGCCATCGATCTCTGAGTGGTTCAAAGAAATTTTATGCATTCAACGCATGGAGCAAATAAGGGCAGATAGTAACCAACAACTGGATAAATTTAATAGGGTATGGGGAGAATGGATGACCTTTGCAGTATCTCCGGCATTCAGTGCTCTCCACCATTCTCAAAGGGATTAGGTTTCAATCCCAGTATGCAACGTTTAGTGGCCATTCTCCTTAATACCGATATTTTATGTAGCGATCATTCGTTGTTGGTGGGCCTTGCTTTGGGATCGTGTCCGGGGCACTTCCTCCCCCTTTTTACTTCTACCTCTGTTGTTTTTCCCTAATTCTGTATTAAGGTGATTGTAGATGAACCTAGTACAGAGACCCTGTTATGCGCATTCTATGGAAATTAGTTTGTTCATTCACTTACTCTCTTCTTGATTTACCATAGTACCCATAGATGGATATTATGATATAGCCTTTGTTGTCTCGCTTATAAGACGTTTGATACTTAACGTACACGATAAAGTTTATCTTTATATTGTGCTCTATACTCGATGCTTGATCTTACACGAAAATTGCTTTACTTTATCTTAAGATCGTTACCTTGTAGGATTATTTGTTTACCTTCAGAGTTTCTACTGTTTTGTATTATTCATGCATTTACAATTAAGTATTTTGAGAATGAAAAAAAAAAACCCCACATAGGAATGCCTGACAACACTGCTTATAGTTGACTATAAGAGTAGGGTCAAAGAGTTCTAGTGTCCTCCAGTATGTACAGAGATCCATACAAATAGCTGTAAGACAATGTTCTGTGGATGATACTGCTATATAATTGTCATACAGTGCCCACATAATACTGCTGTACAGGGAACAAATATCCCCGTACTGTTACTAACCACACCAATACTAATATTATCAATGATACCGCTATACATAGATCAAATAATTCCACCACACCATGACAACATCACCAGCACATAGTAACTGAATAATACCACAACACCATGACCACATATCACCAGCACATAGTGACTGAATAATACCACCACACCATGACTACATATCACCCCACATAGTGACTGAATCATACCACCACCATAAACATACCCACCACATAGTGACTGAATAATACCACCACACCATAACTACTTATCAACACCACATAGTGACTGAATAATATCACCACACCATGACCACATATCACCACCACATAGTGACTGAATAATACAGCCATACTGATCCTGAATATGAACCATTACACTACTACCAATATTCCTGACATATAGTGACCATATGGGGGTAGATAGCAGTTGTACACTGGCTCTACAGACTTTATATACCACCATACAGTGACCATATGGGGGTAGATAGCAGTTATACACAGGCTCTACAGACATATAAGTGATGACAGTACAATACAATTTAGTGACTCATAAGTAACCTCTTCTCTGTTAGGAGTTGTTCCCTTTCTCTGTTCCTTCCAGATCGCCATGACCCCTTCTCCCGGCCTCGTCCCTGCAGAATTATCCACACAAACATATTAGACTTTACAGTTTCCAGCACCTTCCTACCAATTCCCACCTCTGTACAAACTCCCCATGGGGTGATAGGTGGTGTACGGGGGTTATGGGGCAACAGGCAGTGGTCAGTGGGTTATAGAGTGTCAGGTGAAGGTTGTATTTCATGTTGGCACTAGTACACAGGGGTGAGAGAGGAGGTAAAGGCCACAGCTTACAGCACAATCTCCTGGGGAGAGACAGAAGACCAACCCCTCAGAGATTGTGGAATGGCTCTGGCCTGTTCTCCATTCCCTGCACCCTCTAGATCAGCGGTTCTCAACCTGTGGGTCGCGACCCCGGCGGGGGTCGAACGACCAAAACACAGGGGTCGCCAAAAGCCCGGGCCGTTCCTAAGCCCGGGCGTTCCACTCAGCATTGGTGGCTCAGTGAGCCGCTCCGGGGAGTGGCGTTTCGGCGAGTACGGACGTACGTCCCGCTGGTCCTTGTGGGCGGTGCGTGCAGGACGCTGAAAGCGCGCAGCATCCCGCGCCCACAATACGTATCAAGCATCAGGAACAGCCCTGCCGTACCCAGTGCAGAGAGAATGCTGATCCCCCACGGCAGGGCTGTTCCTGACTGCAAGGTAATTTAGTGTAAAACACACACACACACTTCCACTGCATCATGTAATGTCTGTATGTGGTACAAGTAATATGTTATTAACCTGTTACTTGTACCACACACAGCCATTACATGATATGCACATTACATTTACATATGTCACATATGTAACCCCTCATGTGCCAATCACAGCCTACCCCCTCCCCACCCCCTCTGTATAAGGTTACATCTATGTAACGGCTCTGAGTGGTACCTTTATATGTATGTGACATGTAGAGTACCGCTCAGAGGCGTCACATATATGTAACCCCTCATGTAGCAAAATTACAGTTTTGAAGTAGCCATCAAAATTATTTTTTGGTTTGGGGTCACCGCAACATGAGGAACTATATTGCGGGGTCACGGCATTAGAAAGGTTGAGAAGCACTGCTGTAGATGATCAGCCACAGCTGTGACCTTCAGGGTGCAGGGGATGGAGTTTAATACTATTGGATTCGTTAAACTATGTTGGACCAGCATAGCATCTATTATAAACTAAAATGGTCAGCGAGGGATGGTGTCAGGGAGAGTTTATTTAAATAAACTGCCTTTTTATTTTGTTTCTGTGTTATTTTTTTACCATTTTTTCCAGTGATAGCAGTGGAGGTGTCTGTCAGATGCCTCTATTACTATCGCTCGGGCTTGGTGTCAGCCTGCGGCAGTTTTTGTCACCCCAAGGCCGACACTAACCCCGTGTCACGATTACACCAATACCCAACACACCAGGGGTACCAGGAAGAGCCAGTAACCACCAATAAGCAGACCCTCTATGTGAGGTCTTGCTTCTGGGGCGTCTGCAGGCTGGTATTCTTAGAATAGGAAGGGACCAGTAATGATGGACCTTACCCATTCTGATAGAATTAGTCTACAAACTGTTTGGTTTACCCTTGGCTGGTTATGGTAATTGGAGGGAACCTAGCCACGTAGTTTATATTTTTTTTAAAATCATTTATTGATTGAGAATCCTACATGGTCACCTCCTGTAAATCATTCAGTGGATGCCCGTTCCTCAGTGCATATTCTCAATTAAATAAAATACATTTTCAAGAAAAAAAACTACGTGGGCCCCCCCCAATTCCCATAACCAGACAGAAAGATCCAGAATAACCAATTTTCTTAACCCAAGGTAAAAACCGACAGCCCCAGCCTTATACTATCAGAATGGGAAGAACCATCGATACCGGTCTCTTCCCCATTCTACAAATACCAATCCTGGCAGCTGCTCCAGAAGCCGGACATCACGTTAGAGGGACAACTGCCTGATGGTTACCGGACACTCTCCCTCATATCCCAGTACCCCTGGTGCGTTAGGTACTGGGGGTAATAGTGACGCCGGGGGTAGTGTCACCTTGAGGGGTGAACAAAAACACACCACAGGCTGACATCAAGCCCGAGCGATAGTAATGGATGAGGGCGTCATCCAGATACCACCACTACTAATCACTGGAATAAAATGAAAAAAACACACATGAAACAGAAAAAAACACTTTAAATCAGAACACTCCCCGACACAACAGCCCTCGTTATCCATTTTTATTAAAGAAAGTATCAGACAACAGACTTCCGACCAATAATCCAACGCCGAATCCATCGTAGTCCAAATGGGCACGTGATAAACAAAAAAAAAAAAAAACACCACTCAACCCTACAAATGGGACATCACCCCACTTTTCCTGGACTCCTGCAGTGAACCATGTCACCTCAGCTTTCCGGGATGCAAGAATAGCCTATTCAGTGCACGAGAAAGCTGGGTGACATCGAAAACATGTCCCAGCGTTCCAGAAAGCTGAGTCGGCACCCTTCCCCCCACAGCAGTCACATAGCTCCCTGGATGCCTGCTGATGAATGGATGTCCACCACAGCATATCCCATATACTGGATAGATTATTCCAGCAGCTGAGAAAGCTGGGTGACATGGTTCATCAGCAAGGGCATCCTAAAAAGCTGGCGTGGCCTGCTGTGGCGGGGTTGGGTGCCACTACAGTCTTTCTGGATGCCTGTGATAGCCCACTCCAGCAATGTGGGAAACTGGGTATAGCCTTGGGAAGGGAGGAAGTGTTGGAAAGCGGGTCAGGAAGAGAGAGAGGGGGGAGTTGGGCGCGGGGTCCGGTAGGGATGGGAGATTCAGGGCGGGGGGCCAGTTGTGGAGACAGGGAGAGGAGGCCCATTTTGGGGACGTGGGGCCGTTTTGGGGTACGGGGGGCTGAGTTAGGGGACAGGGAGGGGGGCCGTTTTGGGGCACCAGGGGAGCCCGGAGAGGGGGCGCCCATTATTGGGAGAACCAGGGAGGGTCTAGTTGGGACTAGGTTTGAGGGACAGGAAGGGCTTAGGTTTGGAGGGACAGGAGGCTATGGTTGGCAATCAGGACAGGGAGGGAGGGGGGGGGGGGCCGTTTAGTGGTGACTGGTGTGGCTATAGTTGGGAGGACAGAGGAGGAGGGGAGGTCCATCTTTATGGGGGAACAGGGGGGCTAAGGTTGGGGGTAAAAGGGAGGTGAGGAGGGGCGCCGGTTTTGGGAGGGGGCAGGCGAGGCTGGATTGGGGGACAAGGGATCGGGGGGGTGGGGGTGCCATTTTGGGGCAAAAGGGGGGAGATTACTTAGTTTAATAAAAAACCCTCCCCCCCCCTGCTGTGTCCCTCTTCCTCCTCCTGCCTCTGGGCCCAGTAGTGTCCCACACTGATCAGAGTAGCTGAGCGGGCGGGGCCTGCCCCAGCAGGCAGTGACATCAAGGGAAGAGTGTCTCTATGACGCTTTCCCCGCTCGTCTGTCAACCGGCCGCCTGTGCAGGAGAGGATCGCTCCCTTGACAAGCCGGCTGGCAGGGCATGCTACCCCCGCAGCTCCCGGCTCCCCGTCTGGCAGGAGAACTATTCTATGTTCACTGCTGCGGGCGCAGGAGCTGAACTACCAGGGCCAGCAGACGCACCGGGCGGTCCCCCTAGAGAGCAACAGGCCCCGGGCAGGTGCTTTGTCTGCTACCCCGGTAGTTATGCCCCTGTCACAGGTCCTGGCAGCACACTGCAGTCCACCTGGCTCCTCCCCTTACTTTGACTGATCACATGACTGTGACATCATCACAGGTCCTGGCAGCACACAGCAGTCACATGGCTCCTCCCCTTACTTTGACTGATCACATGACTGTGACATCATTCACAGTCCAGGTCAGCTACACAGCTACATGGCTCCTCCCCTTACCTTTGAGACTGCATCACATTGACTGTGACATTCATCACAGGTCTGGGCAGCACACAGCAGTCACATGGCTCCTCCCCTTACTTTGACTGATCACATGACTGTGACATCATCACAGGTCCTGGCAGCACACAGTGGTCACACGGCTCCGGTCCAGTGGGGCGGGTTGAGGTCTGTATTCTCTTGCTACATTTATTATTAACCCCGTCACCTCCTGACTGTTCCTGGTTTTAGGCTGGTTTGTTACGTTCCTGTAGCTGTGTCAGGTTTGTATTTTGGATACATAGAACTTTAAGTAACTTATTTTTTGGGGAGCCGGTAGTGAAGTAATGACACTGTGTTTATTTTGTGTTGTAGATGGACGCAGCCTCGTATCACCTGCAGTCTAATGCGATTGCAGGATACAGAGGGTTGCTTAACCCCTTACTGATACTCATAGTTGCCAACTTTTGAAAGTAAAAAAGCAGGAGACTCTAGTGGGCGGCGCGCGTAGCGCGTCGCGTGGCAAAAATTTTGCATGGACACGCCCGATCTTGTCGGTAATGGCCACGCCCCCTTCAAAAAAGCCACACACCCACTCCACCTAAACTGTGTCAAACGACGGCTTGGAAGAAAGCCAGGTTAGATTGCCCTTATAGCCAGGTAGTAGCCCCCCATAACCAGGTAGTGCCCTTCAGGAGGTAGATGCCCCCTGTGTAGCCAAGTAATGCCCCCCTCTGTAGCCAGGTAAGATGCCACCCCTTTGTTATCCAGGTAGGGCCCCCCTTTGTTTTAGTCAGTAGGGTGCCCCCATTGTTAGCCATTAGTGCCCCTCATTTTTACCAGGTAGTGCCCCCATTGTTTGCCAGGGTCTTGCCCCCAAATGTTGCCTAGGTAGTGCCCCCATTGTTGCCAGTGTATTGCGCCCCCCAACATTTAGCCAGGCGGTAGTTCCCCCATCTGTTAGCCAGGTATGTGACCCATCTGTTAGCCAGTTAGTGCCCCCATCTTTAGCCAGGTAGTGCCACCATCGTTAGCCCAGGTAGTGCCCCCTCGTTAGCCAGGTATGCCCATCGTTAGCCCTAGTTAGTTGCCCCGCCATCCGATAGCCCTAAGTAGTGCCCCCATCGTTAGCCAGGTAGTGCCCTCCATCGCTAGCCGTATCCCAATCGGTTGCCAGTAGTGCCCCCATTGGTTGCCAGTAGTGCCCCCCATGTGGTTGCCAGGGATTGCCCCCCATTTGTTTGGCCAGGTAGTGCCCCCTCTCTTGCCAGGAAGTGCCCCCAACCGCCAGGTAGTGCCCCCGATCGTTAGCCAGGTAGTTGCCCCCATCTGATAGCCAGGTATGCCCCTCATGTTGCCAGGTATGTGCGCACCCGATCTGTTAGCCAGGTAAGTGCCCCCATCTGTTTTAGCCAGTAGTGCCCCCATCTGTAGCACAGGTAGTGCCCCCTCAGATGCAAGGTAGTGGCCCCTCTGTTGCCAGGAGTGCCACCCCCTTTGTGCCAGGTTGATGCCCCCTCTGTTGCCAGGCTAGAAAGCGCCCCTAAAGATAATAAAAACAATATAATAATAAAATCCACTCCACACTCACCAGGGCTCCTGCATCGCGGGCCAGACTCCTGCCCGAATCTCCATCACGGCGCAGGGGGAAGTGAGAGCAGCCGCGCGTCACTGCTCCCCGGCATGCCGCTGAGCGCACTTCCCCCTGCGCCCGCATGAACTCTTATGCACGGCGCGCACAGACGCCGTACATACAGGGGGAGGAGGGAGCCCGATCCTCCTGCCCTCCTCCCAGCAACAGTGAGACGCGTCGGGCTTGAATTCTGAGCGGACCCCGCTGCTGACCGCTGCCAACGCCCCCCCGCCAGTAGGAGCGGTCCCCGGGCGCATGAGTAGCGCACTCAGCGCTACTCTTTGCGCCGGCGGTGCGACAGTAATTATAAAGGACCCCCAGGGCCTGACCGCCGCCTGCAGGCGGGCGGGAGGCAATGCCAACTCCCCGGGAGGGCGGGAGGGGACCCTAAATAGCGGGACCCCCCCCGCCAAAAACGGGAGAGTTGACATCTAGTATCAGCATACATGCCAAGTGTCAGTAAGGGGGTCAGATTGCCGTGGCGTCTAAATGGTTAAACAGCAGAGATCAAAGTCGGCTCCAGACTGCTGTTGTCTATAATAGTCAGCACCAGTGCGTTGCTCCATACTCACTATACAGACATTTATGATATAGTGGTCTATGTCAGTAAGGATCTCAATCCCGACCTCATGACGATACCCTGCCTATATTTTCCATCAAATGTGACGACATCTGTTTTTCCATACCTGATCGGTTACATTCTGTAGGACTCTGGTCATTCATCATTGCATCTGACTCCATAGTCTTTACCGTGGCCCATTTAGACAACAATAGTGCGGCCATTAAAGGGGTTGTCTCACTACAAGGATCAGATGCTTTTTATGTTAAAGAATCTGCAGAAACAAGTCACTTTGCAATAAGTGTCCATTTACCAGTGTCCTACCCTATTCCTAGATATCCCCTCTTGTATGAGCCTGCACAACTTCCTCAGGTCACTATAGCTACAGACCTGTTTCTATCTCTCCTGTGGGCTGCCGCATGATTGCTACAGCTAAGCCCTGTTTGATCTTCCATAGGCTCCCACAGGTTGCTTAGAAAGCCTTTTGGGACCCTCCTGATAGGCTGCCAGCGCGGGTTTGCATAGCTACAGCCTTTTCGACTCTCCTGTAGGCTGCAGCGCGGGTTGCTATAGCTCAGACCTTTTGGGATCTCTCCTGATAGGCTGCCGCGCGGGTTGCTATGCTACAGACCTGTTTGATCTCTCCTGACGGCTGCCAGGCTGGTTGCTATAGCTACAGCTGTTCAACTCTCTATAGGTCCAGCGCTGGTCTCTTACACGACCGTTTGATCTCTCCTGATGGGCTGCCGCACGGGTTGCTATAGCTACGCCGGGCTTCTTCACATGGGGAAAGCCGAAAAACAGTCCCGAATTCAAAATAAACCCAAAGAAAACAGGATGGGTTTGGATAAATCAATGTAGGGACAACCCTTTAAAGTCCTCTAGTTATTTATTTATTTTTTTTAAATATGTTTTATTGAGTATCTCCATACAAAGCGATAATGCAAATCATACAAATTTATATGGCATCATAGTATATACAAAGTTCATCAAAGTAAACAAATAAACAATCTCTCTTTGTTAATCCAGATCAGAAAAAAAAAAAGAAAAAAGTAGACATTTGCCCTATGACATAAGGAGATACCCATTTTCTACTTTAAATCCCCTTTCCCATTATTTCCCCCCTCCCCCAACTTAATTAACGTGAAATAACAAGGGACAAACAACTTGCTCCATTTCTATAACTGTTGCGGCATAAGATTTGTATCCACCACACCACTCCCGAACAGAACTCCTTGTTAAGAGCAGTCAGCCTTAAAGGGGTTTTGTACGATGAAATTTTTCGGGGGAAACCCTCCAAAAGGGGTATTTAACCCTTTTCTATATATAGGGATTACAAAAATGAAACCCGAGAAAGCTACAGAATTTTGTCTCCCTAGTTACCTGAAAGCTTTTCATTAGAACAACCAGAGGAGCGACAGGCCCGTTTGGGGAAACACTTCTTATTGATTAAAGGGAAAAGAATGAGCTTTAAGGGCTGGGGAAAGTGAGTGATGAGGCTGTGTCTTGCTGTTTGGAAACAATGTTTAAAATTTTTATTTGAGTTAGTTTTGAGACGTCCCCTTATTGCTCACTCTCTGTCACCCCCCCTCTTCCCCTGCAGGTTCTGATCAAATGATTTGTTTATATTTTACTCCCCCTGCTGATAAGGAGGGAGGAATCAGTCCTGGCAACACCCCTTTAATTACCCTATTTGCACATAGGGCCTTAACACCCTAAGCATACGTGATTTTGTTGTTTATGTTCAGTTTTTGTTGTCACGCCCTTTGGAGCAACAGATATACCCCAATAATGGGCTTGTGACAAGAGGACATCAAACCCCATCTGAGCTCTTTGGTTTCCAAAGGTTAGGCGACATGCGGGCAGGTAGCACGCGGCCACCGCGAGTATGGGCCCCCCCTCTCCACCTCAATTATGAACCAATACGGGATCCCCCCTCCAAAATTTACTCTATACCATGGGTTAAAAAAGCAGTTTTTATAGCTTTGCTTGATACGTTTTTTTTTTGGGAATAAAGGTGTAACTTTCCCCAAAACGAAAAAAAAATTTCACCTGGTTTTTTTTGTAAGTTGCTCCACCCCCAAACCCTTTTTCATTATTATGAAATTTTTCTAAAAATAGTTTAAAAGGGGGGTTTAAAACATGGATCCCGGTGTGAGATTTTCTTCCGCCTGCTGCCACAATCAAATGGAGAAGTTTTTACCCCCTTTCCGGAGTCTCTCGTATATTTATATGGCCGAATATCGCCCATAATGGGGATTTAGGGACATAATTTGTAAGATTTGAGGTTGTGAATGATATGAGTTTGTCCCAAAAGGTTTGAATAACTGGGCAGCTCCAAAGACAATGAAACAAGTCCGCCCCTGGCGATCTGCAGCGGAAGCACAAATTATCTGTGTAAATTCCCATTTTATGTCCCCTTATTGGGGTTATGTATGCTCTATGGTATATTTGAAGAGTCTTCTCCCAGTATCTGCTGGAGGGCGGCAGGAACTTTCTATTATTGTTGAAGGCCACTTGTAACGTAGCTAGATCCAGACTGGGATCATCCATCTCCCATTTCGTGATTGCCATAGAGGTCCTGAAGAAATCTAATGGCGTATGAGTTAATTTATATAGATGGGAGGTTAATCCTCTAAGGGAAGTAGCCTGACGCAACATCACCCAGAGAGCTGAATTAGGTTTTTTTTTTTTTTTACATTTTATAAAATGTATTAATTGTATTTTATAAATATTAACCATCCAACAAATCAAGGGAAGGGGGAGGGAGAAAGGTAGATGAAGTAGCGAAGGGTACACATAAATGGGAATTATCGTGGGAGGCACGGCCCCGTGGTAATTTATCCCGGCACAAAAGGGGGAGGGGTTTGGGGTAATTTTCAAGGGGGCAGAACCTTTAAATTTCGGGGCACCCGCTTTTCCCCCGGGTGGTATTTAGGGGAGGCCCGGGTGGTTAATTTAAAGGGCAGGCAGCGTCCCGGGTGGTAATTTTGAGGGCAGGCAGCTGCCCCGGGTGGTAATTATCAGGGCAGGCAGCTGCCCCGGGTGGTAATTATCAGGGCAGGCAGCGGCCCCGGGTGGTAATTATCAGGGCAGGCAGCGGCCCCGGGTGGTAATTATCAGGGCAGGCAGTGGCCCTGGTGGTATTATCAGGGCAGGCAGTGGCCCCGGGTGGTAATTATCAGGGCAGGCAGTGCCCGGGTGGTTAAATTTCAGGCGGGCAGCGCCCCGGGTGGTAATTATCAGGGCAGGCAGTGGCCCTTGGGGTATTATCAGGGCAGGCAGTGGTCCTGGGGGTATTATCAGGGCAGGCAGTGGCCTTGGTGTTTTTCTTGAGGGTATCATTAGGGAAATCATTAGCCCTGGGTGGGGCCTGGACGATGGGTAGGTAACTGCCTAAGGCACCACTTCATCCAGGCAGAAAAGGGGGTGCAAGGAGGCATGGAGTGGGCTGAATTTTCCATAGGAGGGGTGCTATATGCATTATTTGCCTAGGGCACCAGAATACTTTGTCCCAGTCCTGGTATCCTTGAGGTTAGGCACCGCAAGAGTAAGCAGGACCCATTATCCAGAGTAGTCAAGTCCACAGATGTACATGTGGTTGTGGATGAGGAAGTGCTTTTTGGGCTGTTTCAGTTTGTCCTTAAAACCCAAGAATTTGATTCATAAAGGCAATCGTCCTCTTAGATAGTGAACTACAGAGCTACATAGTTGTCTGGAGGACAAGATCCTATAAAGTGAGTCAACCTTATCCAGACAGAACAAGGATAAGGGAAGGTGGAGTACGGAAGAGAAAGGTAGAACGACAAGGATGTACAGAACCCCCAAAGATCTCGAATAACTAGGCCACCACACAGCGAACTGGTCATCATTATGGCTCATCAAGATTCTTCAAAGGAACGGTCCAAGAACCAAGTGGTATATTCATAGCATTTGTGAATTCAGAGTTTGACATGAGAAAGGAGGATTAGAATTATGGGGTCCCAAGTCTCAAAAAAATTTTCCTTAGATAATGTGGCGTGGACCCAATCCATGTGTCGTAGAAAGGTTAATTTTTCCAAGAATAACCGGAGCGTTAGATGTTCTGGGTCCAGGCTTGTAGGATTGTGTTTCAGGCTGAGGCAGATATACAAAATATGAATCTTTTTTTGCGCCTTGGGAGCTCCATGGCACTCTGGGGGCATTTCCCCAAACACGGCCCATGATGAAGTTAGTGAGATATTGTAAGATAAATGTGGGTTTACAAAGAGTGTGATTCTATCCCAAAAGGTTTGGATCAAAGGGTAACATCATAGACAATAAAGGAGGTTTGCAAGCAATTCCCCACACATTGAGGGTCATGTATATTACCCATCAGAACTTTCCTCTGGTGCGTCATGTAGCTCTTATGGGCTAGTTTTAGAAACTTTTCCCAGTAGGATACCAATGGTATATACTTCAAGGCCCTTGTGAGATACCGCTTGATCAGATCTGAAGTAAGGTCGTCAACAAAGGCTGACCAAGTGCTAAGTCCAGTTGAAAGTGTTATCATCTATTTGTTATAGTAGGAAGAAGTAATAGCGAGTGATCGAGCTTATGGTGTCAGCTTAGCGCACAGTCTATCGTCTCAGTCTTCTTCTCCCAAAGATTAATTTCCTTGTGGATTTAACTTTGGAGTTGCATAAAATTAAATGGCTGACTCTGGATAAAGGTAAATTTAGTAGAGGCCTGAGAAGAAGTTAGAGGCACATGAGTTAGATCCACTAGATGCTTTACCCTGAGTAGACCCAAACCTGCCCGGCAGTGAAAGATTGGGAGTGAAGACCCATTTTGGAAAGCAGGGTTGTTCGGGAGGCTGAAAGGTGTTAACATCTACGAGCCACATTCCAAGTACAGAAGTTGTTGAAAAGAGAACATTTTTAGTAGATTCTCCCTCCCAATAAAAGAGGGTGAATTTTTCTCTAGACAATATATCTCTTTGGAGCGAGTCTAAGTAGAGTTGGTGATTAGTGGAGTGGAATTTGGAGGGTTCCCTAGTAACTTAAACACCAAGGTATGTGAGTGCCCAAGTTGGCCACCAGAGGCGGAGTAGAGCATTAGGATGGTAAGATGTGATGTTTGTTGGGTTTTAGGAGTAAGATGGTACGAGCTTCGTGGAACTCCTCAAAATGTTTCCATTTTGTAATACATATAACTTAGGAGGTTCATAAGCAGGAGAAGGAAACTGATGTAGAAGTTTGTAATATTCAACTGACAACCCTTCAGGACCGGGGGACTAGTTATGGATAGAGGTTAAAACCCTGCTGACTTCCTGCTCTGATACTGGGAAAGAAAGAAGGTCCCTATGGTCTGGAGAAAATTTGGAAGGGTCAACTGAGGCAAGCAGATCCCAGGTGGAGTTTGATGGGTACGGCTGTTCCGTGTAAAGTTGAGTATAGTATTGAATAATGGCGTCCTGGATATCCACGGCGTCAGATACTGTTTGATTAATTTTAAGATGGTGAATCTCCATTATTGTATGGTCTGTCAGTCTGGTTAGTTCTACGCTGCGTTTGGTGTCCGCTAATTTGAAAGAGTCCATGAGATGTTTGGCCTCAAGGTAAAAATTTTTGTTCTCGGGAGTGGGATTGTTAATAAATGTCAGGTGACTGGTTAGAAGGTCCGAGTGGAGAGTGTCCTATTGGGCTCTGTGCCTATTTTGTTTATGTCATATAGAAGGTGATATGTCTAGGTGTGACTGCTTTCAATGTATAGAGAAGAATCCACTAGGCTCCTTGGGATCTTTGCGAAGATAGTGATTTTTATTCACACACATAATGGGTTTATAAGATATCAGAATAATTCAGCTCTCCATGTTGTGAAAATTGAGAAAAACAAAGTTTAAATCCCACGGTGCGACGTTTCGGCCAGTTGGGCCTTCTTCTAGGAACCTAGTAGCTCCTGCACCCCATCTACTAGGTCCTTGGGACTGTGGCCATCTAGTGACTGGGGCGGTTGCTTAGGGGTCAGATATATCCACATCACTTTATTATACTATCTTTATAATTATTCTTTACAAGACTTTATTCTGGACATATTGTGAATTGAATTTACTGTTGCAGTGTTGTCCTATCTTATTATTAGTGGCTATATAATATTCTTTTTTTTTTTTTTTTTTTTTGCCTATATATTTTATTGGTTAACAATACAAATGATAGATCTATGTGTGTGTGTGTGGGGGTGGATGTATTTATATATATATATATATTAGTATATATATTATATTTATATATATATATATTATTTATTTTTTTTTTTTATTTTTTTTTTTCCTACACATGTCTTTGTATTGTGGATAGTCATAATTTATATATATTAGCAAGTGCTTCCAGTTTTTGTAAACCCCCATGTTGTTGTCTCAGTCTCTATGATTTTCCCTTGTTGAATATGTTAGGTGCTTTGTTTTATGTGTTTTTTAATATTTTGATGAAATAAAGATATTTTAATATTTATACTGGCCATGGCAGTTGATACCTGTTGTAAATTCTGTGTAAGTTGGACTGGTGTTCAATAGGATTTAATTGGTGGGGAATTTATAGTTAAGCCTATGGGTACAACATTCTTGCTCTTGAGTGGGCCCTCTAAACCTACGGGACTCATGTGTCTGCCATGGCTATAGTCATGCCCATTTTTATAAATATACCGTCAGCTGGTGTACAATAAAATGAGATGGAAATACAGTCCAGGACTGGCACAAGTTATTCTGGTGCCCTAGGCAAATAAGGCATATAGCGCCACCTATACAAAATTCAGCCCCATCCATACCTCCCTGGACCCCCTTTTCTGCCTGGGATGGAGTAGTGCCCTAGGAGGTCGCCTACCTGTCGTCCCAGCCTTGCAGGATACTATAATACTGTTGTTATACATGTACACGTCGTTACTTCGTCTACCTTTCTCCCTCCCCTGATGGTGAATTAATAGGATTTAATTGGTGGTGAATTTATAGTTAAGCCTATGGGTACAACGTTCTTGCTCTTGAGTGGGCCCTCTAAACCTACGGGGCTCATGTGTCTGCTATGGCTATAGTCATGCCCATTTTTATAAGTGCACCATCAGCCGGTGTACAATACAATGAGATGGAAATACAGTCCTTACCATAACAAAAGTTATCATGTTATACGTCCAAAAAACAAAATGAAACCGTGCCTAAACAGTAAAGCCTCATTTACATCTACATGGGAGGTGCAGTTTGAAGCTTCCGCAGCAGATTTAGTAAAAAATCAACAGGCAACAGGGTGGATATAAAGATTGAAACCCAACTGACCCAATTGTAGACAATGGGTCCATCAGCCACTGTTTGGGTCCATCATAAAACAGATCTGGTTCCACCTCCCCAAATTCTACCTCCAATGTAGATGTGATCCAGGCCATACATGGTTCAAGAGTCTATGATAGCACCACCAATGCTAAGAGAAATGACATAAGTAACGAAGGTAAACGGGGAGAAAGAAATGGGAAGTGCCGGAGATTGCTGGTGCAAACAAAGGAGGGCGTGAGAGAGGTGTTATTTATTGCAAAGGAAATTACACATACACAACAAAAATTGTGATATTTGGCTTTTGGTTAAAATTTCAGGATGAACGAAAAGTTTCTTGAAATTTTTTTTAAATGAACTCAATGAGACCATCTCTTAAGTTAAGAATTTACATGTCCAGCTGTCCAATGTTTCAGGACTTTTTGCACAACTTGCTGATCTCTAACAAGGAGTTTAATGTTTAACCAAAGAAAAATAGAGAGTATAGGGTAAAAACATTATATTTTTTTATTAAAATATCTTAAAAAAGTTTTCTATATAAATACATATACAAAATATGTGATGATGGTGAAGCTGAACAAAAAAGAATACAAAAACGAACACAAATGCGAACAAGAAGGTGGTCAAAAATTTATGAGCAGTGCAAGATAGGGGCGTAAATAAAGAAAAATAAAGTCAAAATAATTTAAGATACAAAATATTCATTTAGAAAATAATGTTGCCACATGCAATCCCCAAATGCACAAAGATGTCAATCAAGCAAGCAAGGTACGTCATGGATATTAAAAATAGCCAAGTAATGTGATGTAAATTCAATGGTAAATAGACCTGACTTACAATGGCTACTGGATGGATGACCACGCTTGTCACCCCAAAGGAGTTTAATGGCAAATGTGATCATCGCCCAATAAATTTAGGGGATCAATTTGATTTGGGATTTAGACAGGCCTCCTCATCGTGCTCTTCACATTGTGACATCAGGAGACCAAGACAACACTTTACAATTGATCAACAGTCTCTAGCCATTGTGGGGCTTCAAGCAGGATGCTCTGACGGAAGTGACCACTGTGCTTAGAGTGCCACAGAGCTGTCTTCAAGCAGGTTGTATCAGAGGACAAGAGAGACTGGTAGAGTCACAGAAAGGCAAAGCAAGTGATGTCCTTTGGCTCCATCAAACATTGATGACCGCTTCATTATAACTAATGCCTAGCAGAACCGGATGATGAATGCCACGCAACTCCAAACGAGGCGAGAGGCAACCAAGTGTCACATCGGACCATTCGTAACCATTTACATCAGCGTGGTTGATGCTAGACGACCTGACCACCCTAACAGGCACAGGCATCATTGTCTTGCATGGGCCAGAGAGCATCGATGCTGGATGAGGGACCGGTGGTCCCCAGTGCTGTTCGTTGCTAAAAAGTCGTTTCACTCTGTGCAGAAATGATGGTGCCAACAATGCTGGAGACATTAAGGAGAGCGCTAGGCATCAGCCAGGTCAGATACTCTTGCCGGTCGTCTAGCACACAGACCACGCAGATGTAAAAGGTTACGAATGGTCTGACGTGACACTTGGTTGCCTCTCGCCTCCCTTAAACATGCTTGGAGTTGTGCAGCATTCATCATCCGATTCCGCAGGGCATTGGTTACAATGAAGCAGTCATCAATGTTTGATGGAGCCAAAGGAACGTCCACTCACTTTGCCTTTCTGTGATTATCCCAGTCTCTCGTATCCTGATACAACCTGCTGGTGACACTCTAAGCTCAGTGGCCACTTCTGTCTGAGAGCCTCCTGCTTGAAGCCTGGTAATGGCGAGTTATTGTTGATCAGTTGTAAGGTGTTGTCTTGGTCTCATGATGACACAATGTGAACAGCTGGATGAGGAGGACGGTTTAAATCCCAATTCAAATTGATCTCCTAAATGTATTGGGCGATTCAGCGATCAAACATCTGTTGTAGTGTCGTAGTGTCTGACCTGTATTGACCAGCAAGCTCCTTGTTAGAAATCAGCAAGATGTGCAATAAGTACTGAAACACTGGACAGTTGGACATGCTCCGCTTGAACTTCACTCGCTGATATAAGAAAGCTTTATGGACGTACAAACGCAAGCGTGTTGCTATGAACTGTGATACACGTCTGTGTTAGTCCCCGGAGTCGATTGCTAAGGTCTTAACAATCGACTTGAGGCCTTAACAACCGACTGGCTGCGCGGAGTTCGATTGCTATACTCTTATCAACTGACTTGTCTTGGAGGCCTTAAACAACCGGCTTAACGACCTGTTAGCGACTTCACATCGCAGTAATTATGTGTCCCCCAGTGAAGGTAAATGGGGTCCCCCAGTAAGTTATACGTCTCTAGTAGGTGGTTATATACTTTATATATCTCCCAGTAGGTAGGTGTTTTTTTTTATCCCCCCGCGGTATATAGGAGTTATTGACCCCCAAGCAGGTTTGGGGGGTTTTTGGGGCCCCCTAGCAGGTATAGGGGGGTTTTTGTTCCCCCGTAGGTATTAGGAGGTTAGCCCCCGAGGTAATTGGAGGTTAGGGGGCCCCTAGAGGTTAGGGGGTTAGGGGTTAGCGGTATATGGGGGTTAGACCCCCCTAGGTATATGGCGGGTTTTTGGTCCCAAAGGGTTATAGATAGTTTATCCTAAGACATATGTAGGTAGTTATAGCCCCCCTGCAGTTAAAGTGTAATACCCCCCCCCCTGAAATATAAAATAGAAAATACCCCCCCCGCACATATAACGAGAAAAACCCCCTTGAATATAAGTAGAAATCCCCCCCCCTTCCCAATATAACAGTGTAATAGCCCCCCCCCTGCAATATAACGAAAAATTACCCCCCCCCCTCCCATTGACAGTAGATAACCCCCCTTCTTTAAGAGTAGTAAAGCCCCCGCACATATAACAGTAGTAACACCCCCCTCCCGCACTAAAAGTGATATTCCCCCCCCCTTGACTATAAAGTAGATAATCCCCCCCCCTGACTATAACTAAAAACCCCCCCCCCCTTGCATATTGCAGTGTATTACCCCCCCTCCTGACATATAAAAGGATAATCCCCCCCCTGAATATAACAAAATAGCCCCCCCCCGCTATATGACGTGAAAATGCCCCCCCCTGAATAAACAATAGATATGCCCCCCCCTGCACTATAACAATAGATTACCCCCCTGACATATAAAATAGAAAATCCCCCCTTTCCCTATAAAATAGAAAAAAAGCCCCCCCCCTGTTTATAACGAGATAATAGCCCCCCCGAATTTTCAATAGTAATACCCCCCAAGGCATGAATAGAAAATTAAAATTTTTAAAACCCTGACGCATACTTGATCCTCCCCCGTGCGCGGTCGCTGCCCCCGGTCTTTTTTCAGGGGTGCTCACAGGCCGGGGGGAGCGTGTGGCGCACCCCGGGCATCCGGGGCACGAGCCGCCCTTGGGTTTATATCGCGGAGCTCTCTGCCCGCTGAACATCTAAGTTGTGGTCCGGCGGATGCACATACAGTTAGTCCCCCACCGCTGGGGCCAAGGTCCCAAGCCCAAGCTTTGGATGGTGCGGTTAGGCCCCAAAGATCGGCGGCGGCGGATACGCGGGCCCGGGGGTGTCGTGTGAAACTTCAAACCCCGGGGTTATTAAAGTTGTTGTTGTTGTATTGGGTTGTTCACGTTTTCCCTTTTTGAATAATAGAAAGTAAAATTTATTGATATAAAGTTTGATAATCTTATATATCTCCCATCGCTTTTTTGAGTTTTTGGTCTGTTGCATGAGGTTGGGGTCCTCTACGATGGGATGAGTTTTCCTGCGTTTGTTATTTAAAAGGTGCGTTTAGTATTATAAGTCTATTTTTTTTTTTTTCAAGAAATTTTATGCTTATTCTGAAATTTCAATCAAAAGCCAAATATCCCTAACTTTTTTTGTGAGTAACATGAATGAATAACCGGTATCGGGCCAATCATCCCAAATCTGAAATATTTAGTTGCTGATTCTGGTTCTGCGGTAATAACAGATTATATGACTGGAGAGGGGAGGGGGCTCTGATGATGTCACATTACATCATTCTTATCTATGGTAATAACAGATGATATGACTGGAGAGGGGAGGGGGCTCTGATGATGTCACTATACATAATTATTATCTATGGTAAAAAACATGACATGACTGGAGAGGGGGGGGGGCTCTGATGATGTCACATTACATCATTCTTATCTAAGGTAATAACAGATGATATGACTGGAGAGGGGAGGGGGCTCTGATGCTGTCACATTACATCATTCTTATCTATGGTAATTACAGATGATATGACTGGAGAGGGGAGGGGGCTCTGAATGTATATTACATTATTCTTCTCTATGGTAATACAGATGATATGACTGGAGAGGGGAGGGGGCTCTGATGTACATTACATAATTCTTATCTATGGTAATAACAAGATGATATGACTGGAGAGGGAGGGGGCCTGATGATGTCACATTAATCATTCTTATCTATGGTAATAACAGATGATATGACTGGAGAAGGGAGGGGGCACTGATGATGTCACATTACATCATTCTTATCTATGGTAATAAAGATGATATGACTGGAGAAGGGGGGGCTCTGATGTCACATTACACATTCTTATCTATGGAAAAAAGATGATATGACTGGAGAGGGGAGGGGCTCTGATGTGTCACTTACATTCATTTTTAATCTATGGTAATAAAGATGATATGACTGGAGAGGGGGGGCTCTGATGTCACATTACATCATTCTTATCTATGGTAATTACAGATGATATGACTGGAGAGGGGAGGGGGCTCTGATGTCACATTATATCATTCTTATCTATGGTAATAACAGATGATATGACTGGAGAGGGGGGGGGGGGTTTGGAAACGTTTATAGTGATATTGATACTTATAATATATCTCTTTATACAGGATTACACAGTAGTGAAGAAGACCTCTAGTGATTGCTCTCCAGTCCCTGTGTCTGATGGTTGGGGAAGAACCATAAGCCCAATCAAGGGGTTTCCACTTCAGTCTCTGTGTGTCAGGTTCCTATAAGGTGTCAGGACGTTGTTGTCTATTTCTCCATGGATGAGTGGGGGTATTTAGAAGAACACAAGGATCTGTACAAGGTCGTCATACTGGAGGACCAGCAGCTGTTCACATCACCAGGTAATACACATGACTATATATACACGTGTTGTAAATATTTGTATATAAAAGATATATTCAGTGTTTTTTATGTGTTTCCTCCAGTTGAGTCAAGTAACCAAACGGAACCAGAGAGATGCCCCTGTCCTCTTCTTCCTCAGGATTATCAGGTAGATGGAGATCTTCCCTATGATCTGTAGAAGGCTGTGAAGATCTTGTGTTCATCTTGTTTTATCCACCAGGATTAGATTTTTTATACTTGTCTCATGAGAACGGTGGAGATGGCAGGAATAAAGCCGACCATAGACATCAGATAGCTGGATCTTATCACAGTTTACTGGCTGTGGAGACTGATGGTGGGAATAAGGAACCATCAGGTTGGATCTGACCCTTTACTTCCCCCACGACAAACCCCAGATGTGTCTGGCAGAAGCTGATCTACTACTGAAACAACTAAAGGCATTTCTAGCTGTGTAGATTATATATACTTACTTGAGGTTGCCTTGAAATCGCCTACTATCTTTGTCCACCTCCTAGAAGGCCTGCAGCTAGTGGGCTCTGACAACTACTCCTGTCGTGCCATTGTTAGCCATCAGCCCACTGAAAACCTTTACAATATTTGTTTTACAGCTTAAGAGTCAGGAGGAAGATCTGGACAATACTAATTCTACAGAGACACACATGAGGAGTGATGAGCAGTGTAAGGAGGAAATAAATACAGATACCTGCCCAGGTGAGTAGTAACCACGAGATACGAGAAGAGTCGAAACTTCTACCCGTTCACTGGTTGCAGCAATTTTCTGGAGAATTTTTTACTCGCTATGAAATATATCATTGTGAACAAGACCTATTTTTCATCATCTGCTGTCGGTACTGATGAGGGAAATGTCTCTTGCTTAGTTTGGGACTAAGGGTACCGTTAGCTGATATTCGACTGAAAGCAAGTTATTGTGTGTAAAAGAATACAAAACAAATATGCTCCCTGTATATAGGTAGGTATATATGCCCCAGGTTAGTAGGTATATATGCTCACTGTAGGTTAATATGTAGGTATATATGCCTCCTATAGGCAGAGAAGTAGGTATACATTTCCCCTTGAGGTAGGTAAGTACAGTATGTATGTGTACTTTAGGTAGATAGGTAGGTATACCTTTCTCTGTGGGTATATATGTTCACTTTAGGTAGGTATACACCTCCATGTAGGTAGGAATATTTGCCCTCTATAGGTAAATGGGTATATATGCCCCCTGTAGGTAGGTAGATAGGCAGGTATATTGGTGCCTCTCACTAATTTAAAAATATGATGCTCGCCTCTCCCCAGTCCCCCGCCAAGTAGCCTTCCCCGAGAGCTTGAACACAGGATGACGCTATCATGCTATCTGGCCACATCTCCATTACAGGCCTTCCTAGTAAAGGCGTGGAAGCACCGACCACTCCTATTTTTCCTAAATAATAGATGAGTTTTTGGAGAAGGGAAGGTTAGCGCTTGTGTCAAGATAATGGTCACCAGGGATGAGGAGAAAGATTTATGTGTCAAATCATCTGTAACACCCAAACCTTAAGGCATGCATGAATGACATGAATCACCTTCTGAGTTAGATGTTATTCTCAGAGGAGAGCTGGGTCCCAGCAACCTAACTCTAATATAGAGGGGCAGGCATGAGATACCGCGATGGATACTTCTGAAGAAGCCATTCAATTTAGTGTGCATGGTATGAATCTTGAGAAAGGATGAAACATTTTATAGCATTCTGCTTGTGCTCAACATGTACAGACTTGAGGAGAGTCTTCTGTTGATAATATTCATTTTATAGTTTGTTTGTGACATATGGGACATTTCTCCTTGGGTGAACACCTCTAATGCTGACTCACAGAACCCTCAGATGTTAAAGTTTTTATGGGGTTTTATGATATTATTGATTTATGGTCTTATGTAAAAAATTTTTTTTTTTAAAAAAAACCCACAAATTTTTTATTAAAACAAAAACAAAAAAAATGGGGTTAAAAAAAAAAAAAATTTTAACATTTTTTTTTTAAGGACAATTTCTCCAATTAGTTTTCCCCAAGGTTTATCATGTGACAACCCCCCAGTCATTTATGTAAAAGAGCAAACTTCTCCGATTAGTCCCTCCAGCCTTTTTTTGGGACCCCCACACAGGTCATGTGTTCCGGGTAATAGAGGTTGTGGGGATAGAAAAATTTGGGGCGACATTTTTGAAGGGGGACGGGGCCTTATCCGTGACTTTAAGCCAAAAAGAATTTGAACGGGTGCACTTCAAATTTTGGCTGATAATTTCCTTTGTAATCGCCAAAACACTTTTAGCGCTCCAAAGATTGGGGGCATTCTTTTGGGCGTCGCACCCATTTATAGACAAAAGTGCCATTTTTGATTTTTTGTCCCAAACTTTGGGCAAACAGTTAGAACAGCCGGCCCGGGGCAAGGGGGTGTCTGAGAAAATTGTGGTTTGGGCTTACACTGCCTGTATGTAGACCTCAGAAAACACCAGACAGGGAAAGGTGGTGCCTGAGCCAGACTTGTGGTTTTTCCCCACATCCCCTTATTAAACCTCAGAAAAAAGCCCGGGGTAAGGTGGTGCCTGAGCCGGGCTTTGGTTTTGGCTTACACTCCCCTTTTATGTTGACCTCGAAGAAACCCGACCGGGGTAAAGGGGGTCCCGACCCAGATTTTGTGGTATTGTTACACCCCTTATGTATGACTGCAGAAGAACGGACCAGGGTAAAGGTTGCCTCCCAACTTGTGGTTTTGGGCTCAACGCCCTGTATGTATGACCGCAGGAAACCAGACCAGGGTAAAGGTGGTGCCTGACCCTATTTGTGGATTGGTTTTTAACCCCCCTGTAGTATGACCTGCGAAAAAACCAACCCGGAAGGGGGGCCCTGAGCCGACTTTTTGTTTTGGGCTCACACCCCTGTATGTAGCCTGCAAAAAAAAGCCAACCGGGGTAAAGGTGGTCCTTAGCCGGACTTGGTTTTGGCTCTACATGCCCTTTTTTTATGACCTCAGAAAACAGCCAGCCGGGGGAAAAGGGTTCCTGACCGGGGATTTTATTGGCTTAAAATGCATGTATGTTCCTCAAAGAACGGGGAACCAGGGTAAAGGTGGTGCCTGACCGACTTTTATTGGACAACTCCTGTTAAAATCCTCGGGAACAAAAACCAGGGTGGGGTGTTCCCTTTTAATTCTCCAAAATGACTGTAGATCCCAAAAGGCCAAGTATGCGGTACCCATAATTTTACTATTTACAATTTGTATGGACTTTTTAATATAGAAATGTTCTAAACTATTAATTTAATTCTCAAATTTATACTATTCAAAATAATTAAAAACCCGTTTTTTTCTTTGGGAGTGATGTAAGAGCGCCCAAAGGACATCTGAAATCTTCAGAGTTTAAAGTAAAGGGTGAGGGGGATGGGGGTCTACTGTACAATGAAGAAAAAATTTTACCCCGATAACCCCAGCTTCAGAGTGAAGACTTCATCGATTCCTCAAACATATTCTATCTAGCTACTTATCACAGACTGTTACGCAAAACAATCAAACAGCTCAACCTGGGGAAAAGCATTTCCCCTTTTCAAAAGTGCAAATGTTTTACCCTTAATCGATCTTTTAACATCAGAAATTCACACAGGAGAGAAGCCCTTTCATTTCAGAATGGGCAAAAGTTTTTCCCCTGAAATCAATTTGTGGGACCAAAAACTCAACGGAGGGAAAACGATATCCGTCCAGAATGGGAAAAATGTTTTATGGAAACGCATTTTTTGAACATATTAAAAACCCCTACTGGAAGAACCCTTTTTATCCCGAATGTGGAGTGTGCTGTTCTCAGAAAACAGATCTTGTTAAACATCTGAGAATTCCAAGGGGAAAAAAAACCTTTTCAGCCAAATGTGGGGAAAGTTTTTGACATTCAAATCTTGTTAACACAAAGAAAATTATACCCGGGGCCCCAACTTTTTGCAGTCCAGGTGGGAAAACTTTTAAAAAGTTAAATCAAATCTTATTAGCTCAAGGGGTCCACAGGGGGAAGCCATTTTCGTGCTCGGAATGTGGAAAATGTTACAGTGCTAAATTAAATCTTATAACATCAAAAAAATTTACACTGGGGCGAAGCTTTTCTGTTTTTGATTGTGGAAATGCATAAGTTTAAATCAAAACTTTGAAACCAAGGGGTCACAAGGAGAGGGGCGTTTTCGTGTTCAAAATGTGACAAACGTTTTAACCAGAAATCAAATTTAGTTGAACATCAAAAAAGTCACATCGGAGAGAAACTATTTTCATGCCCAGAATGTGGGAAAAGTTTTTCTCATAAATCAAATCTTGTTCAACATCAAAAATGTCACACGGGAGAGAAGCCATTTTCGTGTTTGGAATGTGGCAAATGTTTTACCCAGAAATCAAATCTTGTTCAACATCAAAAAACTCACACAGGGGAGAAACCCTATACATGCTCGGAATGTGGGAAATGTTGTTCTCAGAAGTCTCATCTTATTAGACATCAGAGAACTCACACGGGGGAGAGGCCATTTTTAATAACTCATTTTATTGAGTAATAGTACATGAAATACAGTTACCGGTAACGGGGTTATCCATCCATTTGGAGTTGATGATCTACCCTCAGATTGGTGGTTGTTAGACTTCTGGCACACCCCAACAAACAGCTGATCTGTTTCCATGATTTTCAGCCATGCACATACCATACTTTTGTTGTGATACCTTGCACCATCTCCGTCAAAAGTTTTAGCCAGCTCACCCGATCTTTAGGAGGTGGAACAGGCTCGAAAATATTTTGGGTAGTGTGGCAACAACAGCAATGAAACATATTCACTTTTTCCTGCGATCCACTTGTTTTAAGATAATTGTTGTAATCCAATAAAAACACACATTGCAAGATGGAAACGGCAAACCAGCTGCTAAATTGCAGGTCAGAGACAAAAATAGTATTTGCTGACGCAGTTCAAACTAGTTGCTGGTTCTTAAAGGGGTTGTATCATTTCATTAAATGGTCTTTAGAATAAGGGGACAGTGAAAACTAATAGCTTTGCAATTAGATGTCATTAGCAATGCTGTCTTGTTATCTCAGGATCCCTTATCTTCTGTTTCTGTTTACACTGATATCCAGTGCTGGTCGGATCCTTGCATTTCACTAGCTGAGAGCTCATTTACATTCTGTTCAGCCCCCGGTCGGCCGTATTCACGCAGCTTGCATTCCTGCCTTTCACTCAAAGTAAGGGGCCGGCACATTTTCACTCTGCACAGCCAGAAGAAACAGAATAACACTGCAGGACTTGTACAATCAGGAAACAGCACAATTGTGTGTCATCCCTGCCTCTCTGACTCAGAGTTAGGGCCGTACAATTTCCCTCTCTGCACACCTAGCAGAAAAAACCCCTGCAGCAGATTCTACAATCAGGAAACAGCAGAGTTGTGTCTCAGTCCTAACCCCTGCATAAAAGGGGAGATCTTGCCGTTCATAGAAAGCTGTATTCAACTGTAACAAATCTCCAGCTGTGAGAGGAGAAGAGATCAGTGCTCAGTCTAGATTGAATGCAGCCTGTGGTATGTATACAGCTCTTACAAAATAAGACTGCATAGGGAGAGACACAGTGACATGTGGACTCTGAGACGGGGGGGGGGGGGGATTCGCGGGAGCCAGCATGCACTGTGAAGAGGGGATGATGGCACCCTGCTGGGGGGGGAAGAAACGCCCCTGCATTTCTAGAGTTGAGAAGCTGAGAGCATTATGAATCAGCCGAACTAAAGAAGCGATACATCCCCTTCATCATGTCCATTAAGAACCAGTATTATGAGACACTAACTTTAGTTTTCACTGTGATTTTACTTGTAAATTGTAAATTGAAAAAACATTTTGGTTTGAAAACAAAAGGAGGGAAGAGCTTTGTCATGGTTGGTTAGGGGATAGGAAGGATAGTTTGGAATAGTAAGTATCTTCTATTCAAATTGTTGTTCTGATTGTTAGTATGCTATATACTCATAAATTATATAGATTATAGACGACATGTCAGAAAATTGGCAGTTTTCCGGTGCATTAAATCAGTGTAAAGTGCGCCTGAAAGTACGATTCTTTCAAAAATCTGGCGTCTGTTAGACCTTGCATAGTAAACTTACTGCGCCTACAAAGGTGCATTGCGCCTACAAAGGCGCATTATGCAAATCGTGGGCGCATTGTGTATCATTAATAGTGTATGTAACGGGCGTATCGTGGTTCATTGCATAACTGAGGCGCATAACATATTACTAGTGTATGTAATGCGTCTAAAAAGGCGCACTACGTTATGGAAGCGCACAGCGTATCATTTCTACTACATGTAATGCGCCTTTTTAGGCACATTACAATAGGTTGTGCCCAGCGTGTAATGTGCCTAGTTTTGGTGTGCGTCGGTTCTTTTACATTGAGGAAATGGCGTCAAGTGGTTTTTGGCGCAAAATAGACCAAAAAAACTGGAGTTTGCGTGTTGGAACATGTCGCCGTATATCTTTGTCATATGTCAAATGTGAGACGCTACATATTTTCAAGAAGGTTTTTTTTAAAACATTTTTTTTTTTAAACCCACTACCTGGTTTAAAACATCGTAAAAACCGTACTGCCTTAAATGACTTCCCCACTTTTTTTTCCTTAGTTCATTAGTGATTTGTCTTTAGATACAGTGTAGTGCCAGTAACAGCTTACTTGTTGCTGTATACAGGATTTCTGGCTGATGCAACAGTCTGATAGGTCACATGACCTGCACTCACGTTGGCTGAAAGACTGTTTCTCTGTGCATTCCTAAGGCTGACTTTGAATCTCTTATAGGAATGCATAGAAAGATTTACTTCCGAGTCACACAACCATACTGTGTGTTTCAGCCACTCCAAGTGCAGGTCACCTGAGATATCCTGTATTTAGCTGCAGGTCAATAAAATTATTGGCACTACTGTGCACCTCAAAGCCATTTCTAGTGAATAGAGATGAGCAAGCACTAAAAAAGTTCGAGTTCGGGCCTACCGGAACGCAGAACCCTATTAAAGTCAATGGGCTTGGGTAAGAGAAAATGTGAAGTTCGTGCCAAACTAACCATTTCAGAACGGTTCGGCTCAACACTACTAGTCAATTAAAGATGGGGATAAAAAAAAGGAAGTGATTCTTTAAACAGAGATTTAATTAAGAACCAGTACCTCGTTTGAAACGCATAAGTGGATATTATTGTCTCTGATCCACCTGCTTTTCCGTTTCTAACTTGAAATATGTGTTTTTATGTGATTACAACAATATAGAAGAGGTTTTTATCTTAACAAGTGGATCGCTATAATCTTAAATTTCATTACTTTCGCTACAATGGCCTGGTTTACATCTGACGGAGGGTCCCTTGCAAATTCTATGAAAAATTACAGGAATATTAGCAAAGCCTACTGCACAGTTTTGTTTTTCAAAAGACGACGAACATAATCATCGACAGGATGTGGGAGCCATCGGGTGCTGTTGATATCCGTCATAAAACCTGCACGATGGAGGCACCAAACAGAACCTCCAACAAGATGTGAACCAGGTATGAACTACACAGAAGCATATGGAAACATTGATCAACTGATGAGCCGGGGTGCCATGAAATGGATCCTCGCCGTTCTGGTATCGATATCTTGTCCTGTGGATGGTTTGAAAAGGTGGAGACCTCCTAAAGTCACATGCCCTACAATAAAAAGGAAAAACACTCTAGAGCTCTTACTGATGATTAGGAAATTTATGTAATTAGGAAAAAAAACATAATGAAAAAAGCAAATGAAATCCAGATAACGCACCGATATATTGACGACGTGCATAGAATATTTCACATTGATACATAAAGCTGTGCCTCAAAACTTGTTACCAATTCTTAATAAATGTTTGCTTTCATATGTTTGTGGTGTGGCATATGCATGCTTTAGATGCTGCGATCTTATCTCAGATGCTATGGAACTAATAGGCATTTTGTCTTGAAACTGAGCATTACACCATCTATATCATTAGTCACGCCGAGGTGTATGCACTGGGCTGTGGAAGTACTTGCATGCCTCCTATGTCCATTGTATAGGTTAGACCAATTCTAATCTCAAATATACTTCCCAAGCAGGCATGTGAGGAGTACAGCGGGTAAAATATCCGATCCTTTAGTTCAAAATTACAGCTCCCAGGAAAACAAGTGATGCATGTGTTTTGCCAACGCGTTTCCGACCCAAATGGGCCCTTGTTCACAGCTACCATACACACATACAGCATACCTATAAGAACATAAGTTAAAACCAATCAGGATCCACGTTTCCTGAAAGACTCGGATAGTGTGCTAATCTCACTAGGTCTTTTTTCGTGGAGTGACAAATTCCCATTCGTGACATTGGATGGAACTTCGTTATACGCGATGCAGTTTTATTCAGATCAAGATACCGATTTTTACTGTACTGTTTAAAGCATTTTTAGATGAAAGTCTTAAACTTATTTTAAATAATTATTTTCAATATAGCTCCGCCCACTATCACCAAAAAGTGGGAACGTGGATGGGGACCCGAGTGGCCCCATCATATGCAAATCTATTTATGGGCCTTTTTGAGTCTTTATATATTATGTCTGATTTTAACCCTTTTGTTTCATGTATAAAATATTACAAAAGGTATATTGATGATCTGATCTTCATTTGGCAAGGTACCCCTGAAGTGGCTGAATCCTTTGTAGAGTCTCTTAATAACAATGTGTGGGGTATTAAATTCACAATGACCTGTAATTCTAGAGAAATTTGTCTTTTTAGACTTACTATTATATGTGGATAATTTTATTGTACAATCAAAGCATGCATTCAAAACTTGCAACTCTAACGGGTATCTCCAATTTTCTAGCAATCATCATAGGAAATGGGTGAGAAGCATACCCTTTGGCCAATTTAGGCGTATCTGTAAAAATTGCACTGATGATGATAACTTTGAAAAATTTCTGGAAAAAGGCTTTCCCTCTGATCTTGTACCAGCAAAGCACAAAGCAAACTCCCACACTCAACAGGATTATTTATTTAATCCGCCCAAAAAAAATCAGACATAAAAGAAAATTTTAATTGTAATTTTATTACTACCTTTAGCACACAACATGATCAAATCTATGCTCTATTAACCCCTTAAGCCCCAGGCCTGAAAAGTAGTTAATGACCAGAACATTTTTTTTAGTTTTTGCCTCCTTGCGTTTGAACAGTTGTAACTTTTTTATTTTTTCAATGACGCAGTTGTATGAGGCCTCGTTTTATTTGGGACAAGTTGTACTTTATGGGGGAATAGTTTAAGTTCACTTATAAATAATTGCAGAATTTTTGTAATTTTAAAAAAAATGTTTTTCTTTTTTTACATTTATTTTTACACCATTCACATTTCACACTTAACTTGTCAGATTAATTCTACAGGTTATTATGGTCGTGTGGATACCTAATATGTGTAGGTTTTTTTGTGTATGTAATATATGCACAGTTATTTTTTATTAAATATCTTTTTATTTTTTTATTTTTACACTTTTTATATTTTTTAATTTTTAAATTCCATAAAGGGAGAACTGTTCTACTTTTTTTTTTTTCTTTAACACTTAGTAATGTATTAGCATATTCATATATGCTTATACATTCTAATCTGTGTCACACACAGTGTGTCCTGGTCACTGGCTTAGTACACAGACAGCCCTGGGGCCACTCTAGGTCCCCAGGGCTGACTGTGCAGCCGTTCCCCAGGCTCTCTCGGGTGACCGGGTGTTCCGATCACCCGACATAGCAGGGGAACCCTTTGATTGCGCTGCGGTAACACATCGCCGGAATCAAAGGGTTAAAGCACTGGGTTGCGGAGGTTTCCTCCGCACCCCGGTGCTCGCAGGAGTTGCTCTAGGATCAGGGCGGTGTAGCCCCGATCCTAGTGCTGCTGCGGCGCCGGGCACCGCAAACCCCTAAGTCTACAGCGACGCCAGAAGACGTCGCTGTAGACGAACGACCCGCACCAGCCGACGTCAAAAGTCGGTGGGCGGTCGTTAAGGTGTTAATTACCTGCAAATGCGGGCTACGATGGTAAAACAAGTACCAAGTTATCTAAATGTTTAAATAACCATTGCTCTAACATCAAACATAACAGACTCATTCATAGTCTACAAAAGCATTTCTCTAGTGCTCATCCCAATGAAATAGTTACGTTTAGTACACAAGCAATAGAACAAATTTCTCTTTTTGTTCCCAATCAGGTACAATTATTGTCAGAACGTGAAATCTATTGGATTTTTAAACTTAATACTGTGACCCCGAATGGCTTAAATGAGCTCCAAGAGCTAATTTTCTGATTACCTTGCCTGTGGTTCATTTTAAAAGGTTCCCCAGACTATTTCCGAACCAATTTTTAACCCCTTAAGTCAAACGCCTGAAAAGTAGTTAATGACCAGAACATTTTCTTAGTTTTTGCCTCCATGCGTTTCAACAGTTGTAACTCTTTTATTTTTTCAATGACGCAGTTGTATGAGGCCTCGTGTTATTCGAGACAAGATGTACTTTATGGGGGAATAGTTTAAGTTCACTTATAAATAATTGCAGTATTTTTTATTTTTTACATTTTTTTTACACCATTCACATTTCACACTTAATAACTTGTTAGATTAATTCTACAGGTTATTACGGTCATGTGGATACCAAATATGTGTAGGTTTTTTTGTGCGTGTAATTTATGCACAATTATTTTTTATTAATATTTTATTTTTATTTTTATTTTTTTTATTCTTTTTTTTACACTTTTTATGTTTAACTTTTTTTTTTTTTTACTCCCATGAAGGGAGAACTGTTTAACTTTTTTAATTTTTTTTTTTACGCTTAGTAATGTATTAGCATATTCATATATGCTAATACATTCTAATCTGTGTCAGTCTGACACAGGCGGTGATTAGGACAGCACAAAGTGCGTCCTACTCACTGGCTTCTTACACAGACAGCTCTGGGGCCACGCTAGGTGACTGTGCAGCTGGTCCCCTGGCTCTGTCGGATCACCCGGTGTTCCGATCACCCGACAGAGGAGGGGAACCCTTTGATTGCGCTGCGGTAACGCACCGCCGCAATCAAAGGGTTAAAGCATCGGGTTGCGGAGGTTTCCCCCGCTCCCCGATGCTTGCAAGGGATGCCTGGGATCGGGGCTGTGTAGACAGCCCCGATCCCACGCAATTGCGGCGCCGGGCGCCGCAAACCCCTTGTTTTGCGCGACGTTAAAGCGTCGCTGCAGACGAACGACCCGCACCAGCCCGACTCAAAAGGCGGCGGGGGGGGGTTTTGGGTTTAATTCGTTCTAGTTAGACTTTTTTTTTCTACTACGCTATTCTCATATATAATTGACTCCATTGGCCTTAATCTGGTTACATGACCTAGTTCCCATGTTATTAACCTGGTTTTCGTGATCCTGAATTAACCCCTTAACGACCGCGCACCGTCTTTTGGCGTCGGCGCCGCAATTTGTTGGGTTTGGGGGGCTAACTACCAGCCCTGACCCCAAGTTCTCCTCGAGCCCCGGGAGCGGGGGAAACCTTGCAACCCGGTGCTTTAACCCTTGGATTGCGGGGTGCTTACCGCAGCGCAATCAAAGGGTTTCCCTGTCTGTCGGGTATCGGAACATCTGGTCACCCCAGAGCCGGGGGAACGGCTGCACAGTCACCCTGGGGACCTAATAGCCCCAAGCTGTCTGGTATAAGCCAGTATGGGGCAACTGTGCTGTCCAATCACTGCCTGTGCCCAAAAAAAGATTAGAATGTATTGCATATATGAATATGCTAATACATTACTAATTTTAAAAAAAAAAAATGAAAAAACAGTTCCCCCCCTTCAGGGGGAAATTAAAAAAAAATAAAAAAAAAAAAAAAGTGTAAATTTAAAAAATAAATAAATAAAAAATATTTAATAAAAAATAATTGGGATACATTACACATGCAGGATCCACACAACCTTAATAACCTGTAAATTAATTAACAAGTTATTAAGTGTAAAAGGGGGAATGGTTAAAAAAAAAAAAATTTCAAAAATTTCTAAGTGAACTTAAACTTTTCTCCCTAAAGTACAACTTTCTCGAATAAAACGGGCCTCGTCCAAAGCGTCATTAAAAATATAAAAAAGTTACAACTGTTTAAACCCGCAAAAGGGGGAAAAAAATAAAAAAATGTTTGGTCACAACACTTTTCAGGCCCCCTTAATTAACCTCCCGAACTAAAAAACCGATCCTAGTTACACAAGCACGAGTAAAATACAATTTGTTGAAAGTATATTTATTAATATGGAAAAAGTTTTAACGTATTTTGAGAGATATTCCACATGTTTAAGTTTTAATTTTTTTTTTTTTTTTTTTAAATTTAAATTTTTTAAATTTTTTTTCAGTAAAAAAATATATCAAAAACCCGTACTTTAAATCCCAAGAGATACTGTCTCAAATCAGCAAAACAAAGTGCTTTTAAAACAGGTAAATCTCAGTGAATTTAACAAAAAATACTTTTAGTCCGCAACCCCAAATACGCCCTTCACGGGGGCCACTGAGAGACAGACCCATAGAGGGCTAGGTAACACAGTTACTTCAAACATGAAGAAAGACTAACAAAACAGGAAGGGAAGAAAAAGGGGCGGGACACACAAAAGGATAAGGCTCCTAAAAATGGGTTTGCAATCCAATTTATCAAGTAAAAAATTTCAAGTCATGTAGGATACAGTAAAACATCCCTGTTTCCCCAGACACGGTAAAATATCATTGGGTGGTGGGGGTTAAATATTCCATTCGTCTAACTTTTGCAAACGAGACTTTGTCGTGCTGAGTGGGAGTAAAGTTGCTTCCAAAATATGGCAATAAGACTTTTAGAAGCTGGCAATATAGGAAAAGAGTCTTCCCAACCCCCGGGCCTAGAGGGGCGAAAAGAATGTTTAGAAGAAAGGTCTGTGGGGTAAGAGGGCCCTAATCTGTGCAATATCAGAACCAAGATTAAACCCAAAACCAGAATGGCTGTATCCCTCTACAGTCCCAGAACACATGCTGAAAAATTCCCCCCGGGATCCCCACCCCCAGAAACAGCCCGGGGATCTAGGCTTAACCCCATGCAGGGGAGGAGTAGGGGATCCCAAACATAAACTTTTGTACTGATTTTTTTAGGTTTGGGGGGGCAGAGAGAGATGACGGGTGCCTGCTTCCAAATCGTTTGCCAGGTGTCTCTGGAAAATAGGGGCCCCCCAAATATCCGCCATTTAACCATAAAGAGTGGACTATTGGGGAGTGGGATTAGAACTATTAGCATTTTAATATAGAGGATTTCGGGCCCTTAGAGGATGTCCCCCCCACACATCTTTTCAAATACAGTGGGAGCAGACACTGGGGTGGATTTTAATGTTGAAGAGACAAAAGCTGATCTGAAAGTAGGAGTAGGTGGCCAGAGAAGGGGCAGGTCATGAGTGGACGCAATACTAAAACGTTTTCAATTTCAATTACGGGGTCCCCAGTTCCGCAAAGGGGAACAATTTAGGGTCAAACCAAGGCTTCAACTCACATCGGTCGCCCATCCAAACAACATAGGGGTGAATATAAACGGGGTCAGGGGGAACCCCCAAGAGCAAAACCCCAAATTGTTGGTGACATCTCTTCCAGATATCCCTAGTAAGGGACATAGAATCAATAGAGTAATAAATTTTTGGGAGGGGGAAAGCCCACCAAGGAGTTAGGGTGAATGGGGGGCCAGCCCACAACCCCCACCTCCACCCATCAGAGTAACAAATATTGCCCCCAAGATGGATAGAGAATTGACCGCCCAATAATATTTGACGAGGTGGGGGTCCCCCCCAAAGACCCCCTCCCCCTGCCAACAGAACACTCAGAGAACCCCTGTTCTTTTTTTTTCCCCATAAAAAGTAATAAACCCGATGAAAAGAACGAAGAACTGTCATAGGGATGGGAAACGGGAAAAGGGGTCTCATATAATACATCAATTTGGGGAGAATGGTCATCTTAATCGCTGATTCTCCAAATAAAGATAGAGCTAATTTTTTCCTTTTTCAACAGCCTCTTAAATATTATTAATTTAGGGAAAATTATTCTTAAAGGGAAGGAGGCTTACCCGGCGTTAAATTGACCCCCAGATACCGCAAACATTCGGTCGCCACCTATAATTAAAGGGGGCTTTTAGGAGGAGAGATGATCACGGGGATACAAATTTGGCGGGTTTGGGGTTTTGGAATATAAATTTTTATTCCTGACAGAACCCCAAAACCGGGTCAGAAGGGCATGAAAAATTGGGAAGGGAAACCATGAATTAGTAAATGAAAGGGAGGACACATCTGCGTATAAAACCCCCTTAAAATCCTGCCCCTTTTATTTGGACCCCTTTAATACATGGGGAACCGAATTGCAGAGCCAACGGTTAAATACAAGCGCAAAAAGTAAGGAGGAGGGGGCCCCCTGTCTAGCCCCATTTCGTATTTTAAGCAATTGAGGGGTTCGGGGGGGACCCTGATAGCATGGGGGGGGAGTAGACCCCCCTGGAGGCGCCAAAAAAAAGGACCGCTAACCCCAAAAGCCCCAAATATGGAACATAAAGGCCAATTGAGGCGATAAAAAGTTTTTTTGGCTCTAAGCTGAGCGGGAGCATTGAGTTCCCTCCCCTATTCATTATTAAAACGGGGCAATCGCTCCCCCTGTATTGCCCCCCCCCTGCCTACATGGACAATCCCACCTGACCTATGTATAAGCTGTGGCAGAAAAACAAACTATTTCCTTTAATTTAAAAAAATTTTTAAGCCGCTTTAAAAAAGAGCTAAGGTCTGTACTGGCGCACTCCAGGGGGGTCCTTATGTTTAGGAATTAATTTTATAAATGAATGGAGCTTTGTAGGGGGACAGTAAGCCGCAAAAAAAGATTTAAAGACCCTCCCATATAGGAAAAGTTGGACGGGAAAAAAGTCTGATAGAAAGATAGGTGAGGCCGTTGGCCCGGGAGTTTTTCCCTGAGGGGCAAGCCTTTAAAAAATGGGCCCAATTCCCCTCCTATTGGGGAGGTTTAAGTGCCAATCATAGGTAGCTTGGGGGGGTTTACAGGAAAAGAAAGTCCTGCGAAAGGGCTTCCCTTTCCCCAGGATCAGAGGGCGGGCGACCGGATATTTGTATAATAGAGAAAAGGAATGAAAAAACTCCCGTTTTGGGGTCTGAACAGGGGACCCCCCCCATTGTTCTTAATAGGTGGGGTAGACTTAACTGCTTCATCCGAAGCTGCTTCAAGCAAAAAATGAGGTTTATTAGCCTTTCATAGTACTTATGTCGAAAATCCCACAATTTTTCGTACAGAAAGGGCCCGAGTTTTCAACTTTGCACGCAGATTAAATCCCCTTGCGGCCCTAGGGGGTTTCGATGCAGTTTGGGTTCTAATTGCTTCAGTTGAGAGACAAGCTTTTCCCCCTCCCTATCCTTTTCAGGCGGGAACCCAGAGCGATGCATTTCCCCCTAAAAACAGCTTTGGGGGCCCCACAAGAGGGCCCCCATTGGCCCACGGTACCCGTGTTAAGCTCAAAAAACCCAAAAGGGTTGTCTCACCCTTTTTCCCCCGATTTTGGGGGGTTCTTAAGCCAAATTCTTGAGTCCCCAGTGGCACCGTCTCAAAAAAAATCCCCTATTTCGGGGTCGGGTTTATTGGGGGTGTTTCGGACCACATGATTGCCCCCTGAGGCCGATTTCCGCCAATTCGAAAGGGCTAAAAATTTTTTCAAGAAGCCCCATTTTTAAAAAAATTTCCCCCTAAAACAGGGGGGCGCCGGGGGGAGCGTGCAAGCGAAGGGGGACCGTTTGAGGAAAAAAATTGTCCTTCTTAGTATGTATTACACAGGATATAGGTCCTTTCAGCGCGCCCCCCAAAATCAAATATCGACCCCCAGGACAGACAACCCGCTTAATCGTAAAGGGCCCCCCGGGAAACCCAAACAGCCACCCACCCTTTTTTCCTATCCTGAGACCCCAATATATGTATGGGGTTAAATTTTTTAAAAACCCTGAAGTTCCCTTCCTTTTTAAAATGGGCCCTCTTGTAAAAAAATAATATCAGCAGGGTCGCGCTTAAGGCATTAGCAAGATTTTTCCTTTTTGGGCTTTAGAGTTTAGACCCTTAACATTAAAAAAGCATCCTAACCATTGGATATTTTAACGGGAGAACGGGCTATACAACGGGTTTGCAAAACGAGGTAACATTACATCCCGGCCTGATGGAAAAAGATTGAATATCCAAAATATTGGAAAAAAAGGGGGGAAGGGGGGAAGACAAAAACCAGAATAACAACAAATAACAGCACAAAATCGTCATCAAGGACATACAGGACTATTGATCCTGAGAGGCAAAGAACATGAGATTAAACTAGTTAGAAAACTACAATCAATATAAAGCACTGTAAGTAACAAAAAATGCCTCAAGGGGGGGAGAAAGTGCAACCAAAGTTACCTGATAGAGGCCCAAATTAACCCAAGAACACTCCTGAAAAAAATATTGAGCAAAATTCCTTGCACTAAAAATGGAAGAAAAGGGGGTCCCTCACGGGGAAATGTGGTTTTCCAAAGGGGAATAAACAAAAACAACCCCGGGGATGAACATCCAGTAATACCCAGTGACTTATCCCCCAGCAACCTAGGAGGGGGAAAAAACATCAAAAAATAGCATTAAATAAAATGCAATTAAGATGGGCCTAAAAAAGGCAGGAAAAATGTAAGACCAAAGGGGACCCCCCGCCCCCTTCCCCCTGATATTTAAGTCCCTGTCGGGCAGTTTTGGGAGGGAGACTTCAATGGCTCCTGAGGGTGACGCCTTTTTTGTTTGGAAAGGGAAAGCGTTTTCCATCTGGGCCGGGAGCCGGGGGTAGGGCCCGGGTTCCCTTAGAAGATCCAAAAAGTCAGAGCAGCACAAAAAATCCCGGGAAAACCTCATAGTCCCGGAGCACAGCAAGCGTCCATTTTGGAGACCACAGGGGGAAAAGGAAACCCCCCATCCCGTACGCGATGTTCGGTTTTTTTTTTAGAGAGTCCCAAAAGAGGCCCCAATGCTCCTCTTTGCGGGGGACCCATGAGAGAAACTGGGGAAAAATTGGAGAAAGCCCCCCGTTTCTCTACGTCGCGCCGTTTCGCCTTAGCCATGATTTTTCCCTTAGCTGAAAATCGTGTACACACAGATCACATCCCTGGACGGGAGACCGGACCCTTTTTGGTTTAAACCACACGGGGCCAGTTTAATGTTGTGATGGGGAAAGGTTCTCCCCCGAGTCCCCTTAAAAATGGTCTCCCGGTTGGTGTAGATTCTCCTCCTTGGCTTTCCGGCAGACCCCTAACCTTTTATTTTTTCCGTCGGCCTTATTGTCTAGACCTCCAGATCTTGTTTTTTCATCAATAGCCCCAGCTGTGAGTCATAGCATGTTCATTCAGAAACATAACGGGGAGTATCATCTGCGCTGGGTTCAAGATGCCACTCTGCGGGCCCAAATTCCTTATTTTTGCCCCGCAATTCAACCCTGCAGGGTTCACTTGCCCGGGGGGGGATTAGTTTGGGCCCCTTAAGTCCCCTTGTAGGGAGAGTGAGGTATTTTCCAGTCGGTGTATGGGCGGGGGGGGTTCAGTAGTGCCACAGCCCGTCCAAGATTCAGAGGATGAGGCCCAGGGTTAGGGGGGCTATCATCATTTAGAGCAGGCACACCCGACAAGGGGGGAACCCCCGCCCGGCTGGGGGGAAAAGCAGTGGGTTTTTAACCCCTTAATGCAGCTTTCTTTTAGGATAATCCCCTGGCAGTGAGGATACTGTGACGGAGAAGGGGTCCCCGACAGAGGAGGAGAAGGAGCATTGTAAATGCCCCCAAGATGGTTATAGAGGACAAATTCAGTGTCAAGGGGTTGCTTTTTCAGGGCCACGAGTGTCCCCTCTTTAAAAACCCCCACTTGGCAGCAGGCCCCCGTGCAGTGATGGGGGAGAGGGAGCACCCCGCGTGGACGGGGGTCAGTGCTGTAAGGGCCCAAGGGTACTGTGCTGGCACCTCACCTGGCCCCCTTTTGTTGCCGGGGGTTCTTGAGGGGCTTAAGGGAGTATGCCACAAGGGGGGAGGGTAATCCCCTGCACTAGGCTCCACAGGGCCGGAGGAGGGATACAGAAGGCAGGGTCCGATGCGTGCCACTGTACTGGCAGGAGCTGCTGTAGTGCGCCCAAAATCCTTTTAGGGCCCGGGCCCCCCGGGGCAGGAGAGGCTGACGCTGTCGTGGACCAGGAGAGGGAAATAGCGCACAGACCCGCCGCCGGCTGTAGGAACCCAAACTTTGGCCGTGCGGTTGGGGAATGGCGCCCTTTGGATCGCATTTGGGGGAGCGAGGCCTTCCCCTGACCCGCCGGGGTTCGGGAAGGGCAGCGGGGCCGGGGATCCCTTCCACCGTTGCAAGGCACCGGGGCCCAAGAGAGAGGGGAGGAGTGCTGCTGTGCGTCGGTCCCCCACCCCTAGGACCGGGGGGGCCCCCACCCCACCCGGCCCGTGGGGTGACCCCTGTAGGTACCCGAGAAGAGGGGCCCCGCAGGCTCCGCTGGGTCCTCAAGGAATTCTCTTCTTTGTGCTGGGTTTTTTGCCCTCCCCGCGCCAGGATGGTAGGGGTTGCCCTTAAAAAGTGCAGTGAGGCTCAGGAGCTACGGTTTAAGCGGGGATCTTCCTTGGCTGCAAACCACGCCCCCCTAAACTTTTGTTTCTATGTTTGTATTGCACCTATGTTGCAGCCTTGTTGTCCTTTCGCGGCCTTTTTTAAAAACACTGCTGTTGCTTTCATGATTTGTACCTGAGGAAGTAGGCTCGCTTAGTCTGCAAAACGCGTCGATTTCAAATTCTTTTAACAAACTAAGACACCACAACAGTGGATAAGACCCAGGTGTTTTTAGTTTTTTGTCATTTTCCCGAGCGCTAATTCTCGTTCCAAGAACAAACATAGTATGACACTGTATAGGGGTTTTTGCTGCCTGGGAACGGGAAAGCCCCCCGCAATTACTTTGTGGTTGTGGGAATGTAAAAGGAGGCACCGCCCCCTCATTAAAACCCCAGCGTGTAAAGTGTTAACAGTAGGGATGGAGCTGACTCCAACCCTGCTACCAGCGGCTGCCACCGGGTGCAATGTGCAGCTGCCGGCCCCACTTAGCCGCAGCATCTGAGCAGAGCGGCTGCACCAAGCCAGGAGACTGCAGTGTTGTGATGCTGCGGGAAGCCAGTGGCGTGGATTATCCCTTTAAACTCCGGCTTCCCCCACATTGCTCCCCCTCCCCCCCTGAGGGGTCTTTGGGATTCACACGGCTTTTTTTTTTTCCTGCACGGGCCGTTCCTAGGGTAAAATTTATCAGGGGGGATGTAAGAAATTTTTCCCTCCCCTGTAACTATGGACACTTTTCATCGCCACAAACCAAAACCAAAATATACAAAAAAACTTTCCACAAGTGTTTATAAAAATACAAAAAAAGTCATACAGTTTCCAAATAACACCCTACACTAACAGAAACCAAAACCCTTTAAGACCACATATCACCACCACACAAGTGACGAATAATACCACCACACCATGCCACATATCACCCCCATATAGTGACCGAATAATACAAAGACCTTCGATA